>JXCR01125642.1:4548-15605 GCA_002079205.1 Phalaenopsis hybrid cultivar | reverse complement strand
GCTGCAGGGTATTGGAACAGATTCTATTACAAGGTGTAGTGAATCTTACTATTTCCTTCAACTAATTTCAATATCTTATATTTTGTTATTTGTTTTACTAGCAATAGTGGAGAGAAAGGGAAAAGTTGGAGAACATGTTGGATTATGATCTAGGAGGCAAAAGGAGCCCTAAAAGACCAGCCATATAATCATAATAATGATAAGAGTTGGTGTGTTTTGAAGACAAGACATATTATTCATAAGTTTTTTTTTAATTATTTTTTTATTTTTTTTTGAATTCATGAAAAAAATTTTGTTGCTTTTTATAATTACTTGAATTCTAAAGGAGACATTAAAAAAAATGTTTTAGCCAAATGGGAATTTAAGGTGTGAAATAGAGTTTAAAAGTGCAACTTTGTTCGGTAGAATGTCTTATCCATCAAATAAGTTGGTGTGACAATAAACTTGCCAGACCCTTCAGGAAGAGCCTCACGAGAGAGATGAATGGCACATCATGGGCAAAATGAAGCATAGTTTTTGTAGGGACTGCTTCATAAATTTTCTATTTTTATTTATTCTTATTAAATGCAACAATAGTTGCACTCAAATATTTATTTATTAGTTGGAGGATAGGGTCTAGATACGAAAAGTCAAAGCTAAAGAGAAACATGATCAAGATAAAAAATAAATTATTTGCAAACTTCCTAAATAGGGATGCAAATGAACCAAGCGTTCAACATGTTACGAGTAGCTTTGACTCGGCTCTATTAATGCTTATTTATTATTGTTTGATTAATTAATCAAAAGAGTTTGAATAATTTCATAAATACTCGATTTACTAAATGAGTCAAGCTTGAATAAATTGTTGTTTGGTTCATTTATATTCATGAATAGCATAATTTAAAGCTCAAGAACATGATCGTGAATAAGGTTGATTAAGGTTTGCATACAACTTGTTCTTGAAAATATCATTTAAATGCTTATATTTATGCACAACGGTCATGCGTTATTTGACATGACTCACATATTCTTTTCTAACAAGCCGCTCGTATAAATCTCAAGTAAGAGTCAACTGGAGCTTGGTTATGGCTTGATTAAGTTTGATTATAACCCTTATTTTATTAAATAATCTCCTCGGTAGTAAACTTGATAATCTCTATATGAACCAAGCTCGAATAAGAGCTCTTACTATATGAACTCGAGCTCGAATNCTAACAAGCCGCTCGTATAAATCTCAAGTAAGAGTCAACTGGAGCTTGGTTATGGCTTGATTAAGTTTGATTTTGACCCTTATTTTATTAAATAATCTCCTCAGTAGTAAACTTGATAATTTCTATATGAACCAAGCTCGAATAAGAGCTCTTACTGTATGAACTCGAGCTCGAACAGGCGTCTGCTTAACTCAACTCAATTCATTTGCAATCGTACTCCTCACTCCCTAAAATTTCATTTTAATATTATTATCCTTAATTCTCCTTGTACACAAAGTGAAAATAAATTTTATGAATTTTAGGATGTTTAAGAATAATAGAATATGCTTAGTAAAAATTTATTTTCTCACCATTATCAAGTTATTTGTATTTTATTTTTCTTAGTTTAATTATCATANAATTCTCCTTGTACACAAAGTGAAAATAAATTTTATGAATTTTAGGATGTTTAAGAATAATAGAATATGCTTGGTAAAACTTTATTTTCTCACCATTATCAAGTTATTTGTATTTTATTTTTCTTAGTTTAATTATCATGNCAAATGAGTTCAAGAGTTACTGTGAGCTGTTGGGAATTAAGCGTTATCTCACGGCGCCTTATTCTCCTCAGCAGAACGGAGTTGTCGAACGACAAAATCAGACGGTGGTCGGCATGGCAAGGAGCTTATTGAAAAGTATGGAAGTCCCGGGTGAATTTTGGGGAGAAGCGGTATCGACTGCCGTATATATCTTAAATAGAGCACCAACAAAGAGCGTCGTCGGCAAAACACCCTATGAAGCATATTATGACCGCAAGCCAAGTGTCGATCATTTTCGTATTTTCGGATGTCTTGCACATGTAAAAGTAGTTACACCGCATCTTCCGAAGTTGGCTGATCGTAGCAAGCAAATGGTGTTCATCGGTTATGATATGAACACGAAAGGCTATCGAATGTTTGATCCAGTGACAAGACGAGTTGTGGTGACACGAGATGCAGTGTTCGAGGAGAAGAAGAAGTGGGAGTGGAGTAAATCTCCAGTAGCAGGTACAGGATCAGCAGGGAAAACTCTTACAACACATTATTTTACCATAGCAGATGCATCTGATACGACAAATCAGGAAGATAAAGAGACGTTCAACGGTTCTGGTATTGATATCAAAAATTCTGGTATGGATTTCCCACAGCCGACACAGGAACAAACTGATAACCAATACCAGCATGCTTCACCAGTGATGAACATCAGATTCAGAACATCTGTTTCAGATCCTGATTCATTAACACCACACACTCCAGATACAACTTTTGATGCTCTTGATGGTTCGGCCTTGACAGAAGCAGTGCAGCCCACAACATCTGATGAGAGTTCATTAGAAGGACCACGGGGTAAGCGTGACATCAAAAGCCTTTACGATGAAACCTTTCCAATAGAACTAGAGTATTCGGGATTGTGTTTGCTAGGAGAGGAGGAGCCATCAACTCTCGAAGAAGCTAAGGCAGACCTGATGTGGAGAAAAGCAATGGAGGAGGAAATTTCTTCCATTCGAAGAAATGAAACCTGGAAGCTCGTTTCATTACCCGAAGGCCACAAACCTATAGGTCTAAAATGGGTTTACAAGCTAAAGAAGGACACTCAAGGCAGAATTGTGAAGCACAAGGCGAGATTAGTGGCAAAGGGGTACGTTCAACGACAAGGCATAGACTTTGATGAAATTTTTGCCCCTGTTGCTCGGCTAGAGACAGTACGTTTGCTACTCTCTATTGCGGCACATAAAGGATGGGAGGTTCATCATATGGATGTGAAGTCAGCCTTCCTCAACGGTGATTTGGAAGAGGAAGTGTATGTCACTCAACCGCCGGGATTTGAAATAAAGGGAGAAGAGCACAAGGTGTTAAAACTGCACAAAGCATTGTACGGTTTGCGTCAAGCACCTAGAGCCTGGAACTCAAAACTGGACAAATCATTGAGGACACTCAGTTTTGAGAGGTGTTCTTTAGAGCATGCCGTGTACATGAGAAATCAAGGTAAAAGGATTTTAATTGTTGGAGTCTACGTGGATGATTTAATCATCACTGGAGAGTGTATTCAAGACATAGACAAGTTCAAATCACAGATGAAGAAATTGTTTAGCATGAGTGACATTGGGTTACTAAGCTACTATTTGGGAATTGAAGTATGTCAAAATTCTCAAAGGATTACACTTAATCAGTCGGCATATGCAAGAAAGATTTTAGACAAATGTGGCATGAAAGATTGCAACCCTTCACAAATTCCGATGGAACCTCGTCTAAAACTGAGTAAGGAAAGCACAAGTCCACCTGTAGAAACAACTTTGTACCGAAGTATTGTTGGCAGTTTAAGATATCTACTACACACGCGCCCAGATTTGGCATTCTCTGTTGGCATGGTGAGTAGATACATGGAAAGGCCCACAACGGAGCACATGGCCGCAGTGAAGCACATATTACGGTATGTGAAAGGAACTTTAAACCTTAGTTGTGTTTATGAGAAGAAGAAAGGAAGCTTGGAACTGATCGGTTATTCAAATAGTGATCTAGCTGGTGATACTAATGATAGGAAAAGTACCTCAGGTTTAATATTTTTCCTTGGGTCAAGTCCTATTAGTTGGTGTTCACAAAAACAGAAAGTGGTTGCGTTATCTTCCTGTGAAGCAGAGTACATCGCTGCATGTGCAACATCGTGTCAAGAAGTGTGGCTGGGACGACTATTGACAGATTTGTTAAAAACTGAAGTTAAGAAAGTAGTTTTGAAGATTGATAATCAGTCTGCAATTGCATTAAGCAAGAATTCAGTTTACCATGAGAGGAGCAAACATATCGATACCCGATTTCACTACATTAGAGATTGTGTTGAATCTAAAATGATTGAAATTCAACATGTTTGCACAAAAGATCAACGTGCTGATATTCTGACAAAGTCACTTGCAAGATTGAAGTTCCTGGAGATGAGAAAAAAAATTGGTGTGTGAATTGTCAATGAAGGACAACAAACTTAAGGAGGAGATTGTTGTGTTAATCTAGTTGTCTCTAGAAATTGTTTATGTATTTTTGCACATTTTTCATGTGGATTAGGAAGTTTTGAAAACCGTTTTGTGGTTAGGTGGTTAGGAAAACCGTTAAGTGGTTAGTTAGTTTTATTTTCAGAAAAATGTGATGTATTTGCTTATAAATTAAACCAGAAAATGTAGAGGGTGTGTGAACTACTAAATAAAATTCCTCCATTTTTGTTGGCGTTTAAAGTTTGGTTTTGAAAACTAACATTGACTGCATGGTACACCTCTGGGAATGATAGTTTGCGTTATAACATAGACATGGATCAACTTTAACAATTACTAAACAAGTTTTCACAACTCCTACATGTTTCCTCTAGTACAATTGTAGAAATGAAGGTCACACCAAGTTCGCTTGTATGTGTTGTAATCATCATTTCACTCCACCCAGGAAAATATCTATGACTCCGCACGTAGGTGCGTCTCTTATTATTTCTTGTTTTTTTTTTTTCTTTTTTATAAAGTATGAGGTGATTGATTATGGAGCATCAGATCATTTTTGTCCGCAGGCCAAAATGTTCACATAATTATCCTCAATCATATAAAATGCAAGTTTCAGTTAAATATCTTGGAAATGCTAAATTAAACAAATAATTTAACATACACAACATATTGTTTATTCTAAATATTTTTTTTTAATTTACTTTCCATAAGCTCACTCTTGATAAATGAGAAATTATTCATAATAGTGATATTTTTGCTGATTATTTCATGATCTAGGAAATCAATCAAGGGAAGACGATTGGCAAAGGGAAAAAAATCAAGATTTATATATTTTTTTATTCGAGAAATTATTGTACTGGAGACTTTTTAAAAAATGTTTCCTTTGATATTTGGCATAATCATTTTGGCATCTTTCTGACAAAAGATATGCAATATTAACAAGAAATTAAATTGTTTTGTGCTTGATTTCAAAATAAAGTTGAGCCTTGTTATATTTGTCTTTTAATCAAACAGCATAGGTTACATTTTCATTGCAACAATCACATGACTGATAAAGTTTTCAACCTGATACATTATGATATATGGGGACCTATCACACCCTTACAAAGTTATTTTTTAACATTGGTTGATGACAGTACTAGGTTTATATGGGTACCTTCTTGAAAGTAAATTCGATGCTTTAGATGTTTTCCCAAAATTCCTCATCGTAATTAGCACATAAAATAGTAGCAAAGTCAAAACACTTCGATTTGAAACTACCAAAGAATTCAAATTTTATTAAATTATTCATAAAGTTGGGATTTCAAACTAAACCATCATCGACAACAAAACCATGTTATTGAACGAAAATGTCAACATCTTCTAAGTGTGACATGAGCATTATACTTTTAGTCAAGTATTCCTGTACGATTCTTGAATGAATGCATTTTAACATCCACTTACCTCAATAATCACACAATTTATCCTCTTTTTAAAGATTAAACCTTTTCAGAACTCATACAAACAACTAGTCAACTACGATCATTTTAGAGTTTTTGGGTGTTTTTGGCATTTGGGTTCACATCACCTGCTTATCGGGACAAATTTCATCCTCAAGGTCACATAGTTGTTTTTTTTAGAACTAGATGTCCAAAGTGATTATTCCAAACATCAAAGGAAACATTCTCAATGAAAGAGGAGCTCAATTCATGGAAATTTATTCTCCTATAGCTAAAATGGTCGCTATCAACATTCTTCTACCACTAGTTACAAGCCAGAATTGACATCTTAATGAAGTAGATGTCAATAGCGCCTTCTAAATGAAGATTTATTTGAAGAAGTTTCTTTACATGGAACATCCCCCATATATAAAAGAAATGGGGAGTTGTCTTAAAAAAATTAAAAATTTGTTTGTGATTACACACAATTAGATATGGTCTTAAACAAGCCTCATGGCAATGATACTCAATTTGTTTTCTAATTCTTTAATGAGTTTTGATTTATATCAATCCAGAGCCAATTATTCTTTGTCTACCAAGAGAAGATGATCATATTTTATTGCCTTATTAGTGTATGCCAATGACACTATGATAACCTCTTCAACGGATGTCATTCACTCCCTAAAATATTTTTACAGAGCCAAGTCAATTTGCATTGTATCATTCTTAGTTTAACCATCTTAGATTGAATCATTTTGCCATATTTATGCTGAGCCCAACTGAACCCCCTTTGCCATAATCTATTACATATACACCTATTCCTTTTGCATGGTGTACATATATAATATTGGCTGGTGATGGAATGTCTCTTATATTATACATGTATAATTGATACCTTTTCAAAAGATAGAAGACTTATCATTATGCTCATTTTGTCAAACTTATTAAGCGTAAGTAAAATCAAACCCAGATCCAATATTATGCGTGTGGACTAAACCTTTTGACTCTCATTTATTTTAAGAAAGATATGTCTGAAATTTCGGGGAGCACATGTAAAATCAACCCCAAGAATTAAAAAATATTCTGTTGAAAATCACTTCCACTTTAAATTTCTCAAAATTACAATCACTGCNAAGTAAAATCAAACCCAGATCCAATATTATGCGTGTGGACTAAACCTTTTGACTCTCATTTATTTTAAGAAAAATATGTCTGAAATTTCGGGGAGCACATGTAAAATCAACCCCAAGAATTAAAAAATATTGTGTTGAAAATCACTTCCACTTTAAATTTCTCAAAATTACAATCACTGAACCATTTCAGCAGCCATTTAATCAAAATAGATGAAGAACAAGACCAGCCATATCTTGAATCTAAAGCTTTCATCCAGAATACATTTGATTCTTTGTGCATACTACAGCTTTAAAATGAAAAAATTTCAGAACAGAGCAAATGAGCTATCGGAAAATAATAATAAAAATAATAACAAAATATATAATTTCTATCCTACCAAAAGTCTCTATATATACTGTTCTCTGCATAAAATTTCTATTTATTAAAAAAAAAAAAGAAAAAAAAAAGCCTTATGTGTACAGAGTAATTCAGTTCTTCATTCCATTAGTGCCACCAATAGGTCCTGAGGGCGGTATACTTCCCCTGGGAAGGAGGTTCAGCAGCAGAGCCTCGTACTTCTTCTTCCTCTTCCCCTCCATCTTTCCCTTCACATCCGCCATGGCTTCGCAAGGGCGAGCACTCTGTTCCGCAGGCACAATGACTCTAATTCCTTTCACAGGTCTCGCTGTAGCGCCGAGCACGAAGCAGAAGGCGAAGAAAGTGAGCAGAAGAAGCTTGCGCTCCATATATGGAAGAAGATGAAGAGATTCTTATGGAGAGAAAGAAGAGAGAGAGAGAGGGAAGAGATTCTTATGGAGAGAAAGAAGAGAGAGAGAGAGGAGAGTTGTTTGGAGAAGAAGAAAGAGGAGGAAGGTTTTAAATACTGTGTATGGGGAAGGAGAAGTCAAAGAGAAATGTGGAAATTTCTGGGAGAGGATGCTATTTGACATCATGCTTTACTCTTACTATATTTGTCAAAATGGAAATTGTTTCTTTCTGGGTCTGCATTAGTACGTGGTTAGGTTAGTTAATTATCATTGTTCTAATTATTATGTGTGATTTGTAATTTTAGTTTTCATATTATAATTTATTGTTTCTTTTTTTTCTTCAATAGGTTTGTTTGAGGCAGTTTGTGCATTTCAGAATAAGCAACATATTCTGAAACGCGGTCCGCGGATCGACTGCGATGGTCGACCCGTAGTCTTCTTTTAATGTAAAAAACTCAAACACGGTAGAAAACGTTTTAAAAAACGGGCAAATCAAACGGTTAGGCGACATTTTAAAAAATGTCGCTGCACTTATAAGCTGTCCGAAACGGACGAGAGTTGAGTTTAAATTATTTTATTTTTTCAAATAAAAATAAGAATTATTTGATAAATTTAAAAATAAAAGAAAAGGTATAAAAAAATAGGTCGGTCAACAGTGGCCTCGCTGTCTCCACTTTTGCGGGAAGTCTTCCTCTTATGCGGGAAAGTGACGGCTAAATAAATTTAATTAGTGTTAAATTGTTGTCAAATACACTAATTTGATCTCAAATTTCTTTTTTTTTTTTTTTTGCTAATATTTAATTTTTTCTCTGAAAAATTTGCATACACAACGCACAATTCTTATAGATTTACATATCTAACTTCTAAAATTTATTATTTATATTTAAATATTTTATTTATAGTTCCTTAAACGTAAATATGAAGGTTAAAATACTAAATATGTAAATACATAAATAATACGAGGTGTATTGTTATGGTATGGCTCATATACCATATCGGGACAGACGCTGGATCGAAGCGGAGCGGAGCGGAGCGTAGAATCTGTCCAAATTGGGAAGTTACGTGGGTTGGGGTGCGGGGGCAAAGCCCCGCGGTTTGGTACAGGGGTAATGTTGTAATTACATATTGTGCCTAGGTTTACTCCTGGGGTTATAAATAGGCCTGTTAGTAACCCCAGGAGGTATCCCTCTATGTTGTAAACTCTTTTCTGAATATTGAAAGGAACTCGCCGCTCTGCTCCCGAGGACGTAGGCATCTTCGCCGAACCTCGTTAAATCTCTGTGTTCTTCTGGATTTGTGTCGATTATTGTTTTTCTTCGCCCTAATTTTCTCAACAAGTGGTATCAGAGACAAGGTTCAAGGCGGAGAAGAGATCGGCGCAGGGACGAAGGAGTATTCGTCGTTTTGGCAGACAAGTTCTGCGACGGAGGAAGAGCAGGCAAGGGAGGAGCTGTTCGCGAAAGTTTTCCGGTTCCCGGACGGAGGAGGCGCGAGTTCGGGAAGGTCGCAGGAAGGAGACGACGACGTTCTTGCGAATCGGAGTTCGCGCGAGTTCGGCTCTTGGAAGTTGCGGCGAGTCTTCGGCCGGACGGAGAAGGCAGCGACGGGTTCGGCTCTTGGAAGTTGCGGCGAGTCTTCGGCGGAGACTTGCAAAGGCAGCGGCGGCGGAAAGAGGAAGGTTCGCGCAGGAAAGGAAGGCTCGGCGGTCGCCGGAANTATATATATATATATATTCAAAAGAAGGGAATCGTTATTTGGTCTAGTGGGCATCAAATAAAACTTTCGCCATTTGGGTCGAAATTCAGGTGTGTTTTAATTGTTCCGAAGAGCCCGTGCCACGGGATTCGAACTCCCGACCCGAGGGACTTACGCCATAGGCTACACTAATAAGCAAAGATGCGGAACACATGCATATATATACATATAGCTGTAAATCTTAGATGTGTGTGTAGAGTTTTTTTTTTTCTTTTTTTTTTATATAAATATACATATATATACATATATATGCATGTATATGTATGCATATAGATGTATATAGATGTATGTATATGTATATAGATGTATGTATGTGTGTGTGTATGTGTATGTATATAGATGTATGTATGTGTGTGTGTGTGTGTACATCTATATACATACATATACATACATATACATACATATATATGTATATATATGTAGACACACACACACACACACACACACATCTATATACATATATATACAAATACATACATGTATATACATACATATACATACATATATATGTATATATATGTATATTTATATAAAAAAAGGAAAAAAAAATCCACACACACACACACACACATCTAAGATTTAAATTTTATTTTTTTACATTTATACCAACAAAATCTTTCCTATCATATAAAAAATATCACCTTTTTAAAATTTAAAAGTGAAATGTACATTCTTGTACATAAATAAAATAACTTGTAATTCTAAATACTAAAAATTGAGTGTCAGATGTATAAATACATTGAAACTGAGGGGTATAGATCTAAATATTCCTATATATATTTGGTATAATTCCAAATCATTATTTCATATCTGTCGACCTTCGTCTTCCCTTCACGTTTTAATAGACTTGGAGGGAAAGGAGAAACAGGCTTGGAGCGGAAGGAAGGAATTAATGGTGGAGAGCTGGCGGTGTGTTCGCTGCACCGTGCTGAAACTGAAGGCACGCGTTTCTTTGACTTTTTCTTATTTTCTAACAGTACTCAGAAGAGCTGTCTTTATTTATTTATTCATTTATTTAGTTATGTGATGAATTATGTGTCTTAAAAAAAAATTAATTTATTTTCAATAAATATGTTATAAATTCCATTAGCTCTTCTAATCAAGAATTTTAAGAAATATATTTCTTAATTTAAATAATTATTAGCTTCCATGCTTTTATTTTACAAAGGCATGGACATTAATAACTAGAAATTAAACATTTAAGGAATTTAAGTTTGGAAGAAATTAAACAGTGGTAGTAAAAATGCATTCATAAATCAGGTAGGTAAATAACTAATACGTTGTTGATCCAAAGGTGTCTGATAAACTCACTTAAGGAATAGAGCATGAAAGAGAGGAAAAGAGTAGAGAAAGCACAGTTATGTACAATAAAATTGTGCAAACTTTGTTCGCGAAATCTAAATTGTCAGTTTAAAAATAAAAATCCACTTCCAAATCTAATTTGCATTGTCAAAATGAGAATTGCAGTAACGAAATTTTGATTTTGATGTGAATTTTCATCTTGGAACTGTCAAATTAGATTTCGAAGTAAACTTAAATTATGAATATGAAAATTAGAGTTCGCGCTGGATGATACAATGAAAACTCTTACATCTTTTGTAATATTTCCTTCTAAAAACATGTTTTCAGGTGTTCAGTCCATCGTGTAAGGATCTGCAGCGACGAGCATGTTTAGTTCTAAGATTGGATTTAGAGCTGGAAATAAAATACAAAACAAATATTCATGTGATAGGGTTGGAATAGCTATAGTTGCAGAGACAACATGAAGTCTAAATAGACCGTTGAAATTATTTTTTCTTAATACAAAACAAAAATTACCGCT
>JXCR01125639.1:0-27584 GCA_002079205.1 Phalaenopsis hybrid cultivar | reverse complement strand
AAAAAAAAGCAAGTGGAAAAATGAGCTCTTGCACCTTAATAAAAGTAACATTATACATGAAGGCATTTATTATTCAGACAGGGATCAAGTTGGCCGTCCTTTGTCGGTCGCCAAATTGGAAGTTGTCGGTTACCGGATTAGAATCCTAGCGCCAGTTTAATTTTATATATATATATATATATATATATATATATATATAATTTGGGGAAAAGTTGTATATTAAATTTTGAAAATACAAGACCAAACCAATCCCATGTCCTTAGTAGTTTAAATAAATAAGCCTAATACAGCAAATAATGTATCTCTCCCAAAGGGTAGACACACTACTTACTAGTGAAACTCGATTAAATAAACTAATGAATTTATGATATCCATTTAAGTTTGTGAAAAACCATTTTTTATGTTGACCGACAAGTTCCCTATTTATTACAAAAATTTAAATAGAGTTTATAATAAGTTGGGTTCTTAAAAGTTTCCAATAAGGATAAGCCCCTATAATTAATTTCATTTCAGATAACTGATATCACCTAGGAAAACACTCGATAAAAATTAGAGGATAATGTCTTCAAGGATTCCAAAGGATAGAACTTTTCAAAAGATCGAACAAAGAGGTGTGAAATGAGATTAGCTCAAATTTGGAATATTTATTATTAAATCCAAAGGAAGAAGAACTAGGGGATGTCATGGATCCTTAGAAGAAACATGCAGACTTCTCATGTTATCCTATGGTTTGGCTTCAGTTTCAAGAAGAATTATTTAAATGTTACATCCTGTCGATTTTATTAGTTGGGGCTTACATTTATGTGAGACGGTCTCACAAATAGTCGGGAAGATATGAGGATTTAGGTCATGACGAACGACAAACTCAGGATCGTAAAACAAGTTAGGGCTTAAATTATATAATAGAGCCATACAAAGGCCTAAGGAAAAAGTTGAGGATTGATGTCGCACTAGACGGACAACCTCGAAATCTTATAGCTTGTTATTTAATTCTAAAGAAACATGTGTTGTTGTATTTCAACATGTTGTTGTAGAAAGGCTGCCCACAAAGCTATATCCAAGCTCTTCCATGAAGTAGTAGTCTTATAGTCTAAGGTTTAAAGTTTTAAATGACAAGTTTATGTTTAATCAAGGGGAGAGTTAAAGTTGATTAGACCGACATTGGTTAGGATCCCAGGGTTCCCTCTTTCTGGTATCACTATTTTTTTTTTAATTTACTTAGTTTAAACATGTTGTTACCCTTATTTAAGCTAGGAAGTTCCCATTAACAACAGTAGGTTAACTCCTTTCAGGGACTCTCTTAAATTCAAAATGATGTTTTTTGTTTAGTGGCATTTCAAAAAATTATGGTTACCATTGAAATAATTTGTTTTAGATTTTTGAAAATGTTGATTAATTTTTTAATATGGTTTTGGTATTTCAAGTAAAGAAAGGTGCACAACCAAGCATTTATAATATTTTGTAGCAAAAGTAAATTGCAGAAACTAAAATGACAGAGTACTTGTCATCGTCTCGACATTCCCGTTGAAGGATTAGCTTTTTCAATATATAAATAATTTTGCAGAATTTAAATAAATTGCAAGATTAGATGAAGGTGTAGTGTCCTAACCCTCAGACTATGACAGTGAATCTTGAAAAGATCTTATTGGATGATTTTAGAACAAAATATAGAAAGTTTAATTTGTGCTTCAAAATATCCGAGAGATTCCAAAGTGTTAGAGGAATGACCCTAAACCGCTTTAAGGATCTCTTGAAACATTTCGAGTTCATTTTGAACTTATCATTTTATTCCATTAATCATCCAACGTCAAATTAAAATTACCTAATTACTCGGTGAACTTTGACATTTTAATCATCCCAAAGGCAGGGTACTCAGTTGATCAGTGGATATTTCACTTAAGAGTTATGTAGGTGAATGCCCCTAAGGTAAGTTTAAATCATTTAAGCTTTTTTACCCACCACAAAAGTTAGTCCTGTAATGTTTATAAGTGTTTATCATGAATCATGTTACCTTTCTAAATCCCATCAAGCAAGTTTACATATAGAGCCTAGATCACTACCAAACCCTAAACAATCTCAACGACAAAATTTACAATTATTAAAATTTTATTTTATGTGATACATATCCTTATCGAAATATCATATTATCATCAATTGTGGGTTTAAAATACCCTTTTTTCCCTTTAGTTAATCTTAAATTTTAATTAATGCACAAGAATCTAAAATGACCATTTTGCCCTTGGGTCTCTACACTGCAAAACAAATTAGGCATAGTTCAAATGACTATGAAAATTTTAGAGTGACCTATAATTGGGTCAATTAAAACATCAGATAAGAAAATGTGGTTTTCAAACACTTAGTTAACTTAATAATTATTTTCACCTAGAAAATAATATTTTCAATATTAATATTGTTAATCAATCAAAATAAAAAATTTTTGTTTATGGGAAAAATATTAAAGGTTCACAAAGGTCAAAGAAAAATTTAGGCAAAATTCCATGATTTTTTAAATTAAATTTTAATTTAATTTTGTAAATATTTATTGAATTTTTAGTGATTTAACTATATTTTTATTAAATCTCCCTAAGTCCAGAGAGATTAAAGAAACAAAATTTATATTTTTATAATTTTTAATTTATTTATTATAAATATTCTAATGAGAAAAAAAAGAAAATTATATTTTAGGCCTTTAAAATTTATTTTTAAGTTAGGAAAATTGAGAAAAAATATTTTAATGAGTCCTAAGTGATTAAGGTACCATTAAGCACATTTTAAAACATGTTTTTGTTTTTTTGGAAATTTTAATTATTTTAATTTATTTTTAATTCAAAATATAGTTATAAAATGAAGTATTTTTCTCAAAAATAATTTTTGTTTTTCGTTAGTGCCCTTAATCACAAGGAACTCATAAAGCTACTTTTCATAATTTTTCTAATAGTATTTAATTTATTGTAATTATTTTTTAGTGTAAAAATACAATTTTTCTCATAAAATCAACTTTATTACCCAAACATAATAAAATTATTTTCAAATTTTTACAGAGAATCAACATGAACTTTCTACACAATGTGTAGATGATTTTATTAATTTTTGGTTAATATGTAGTTTAGATAAATTAATACAAGTTATAAACATTTAATCAACTATAGAAATATTCAAAATTATTCAAACTATCATGACATTTTTCGCAAGCTTATTTGATGAAAGGAAACATTCTAAAATTTATCCCATAGTTTTCCAAGTAATATTTTAATTTACATAATTAATTTAAGCCAAAATGGTCATCCAAGCTTGAAAATTAGGTTTACAATAATAGAAATGCTCTTTGACTTTAGAAAAACTAAAGAACATACTTAAGCCATGGTGAGAATTATTTAATTAAAATAAATTAAAACACCACCGAGCGTATTTAATTAATTAAAAATTAGAGAGTCAACAAATAATTTTTATTTTTCATTCACATTATTGTCCTATATTCACTTAGCAAGAGGGCTTTTTTTTTATTTTTATGATTTTTCTATGGAAAGTTATGAATTTTAAAGATATGGTATTTATTTAATTCAGAAAAAGACATATTTTTCTACTTATGCACGTGGTGCCACACCATCCTCGTATGCTCCAAAGTCTCCATGCGGCACTTCACCATTAGACGCCGCCAGACACCTCAGTGCTTCGTCAGCCCAAGGTTTCGTTCCAACCATCCATCTGACGCAATCTAAAGCATCCATTTGATAAACCCCAAAATGGATGGCTTCCATTCATCATCCCTAATCTCCTTAAGCTGAGAGTCGTTCAACTTTAAACCTTAAGATCTCTCTCGATACACAACCAAATCACATGAGGTTTATTCCTACACCTTTATCTACTCAAGATAAACACATCCATATGGTTACAATGCTATAAAATATGATGGTTGGAGAAGAATTGAATGAGTCTAAAGAACCTTCAGATGAGCTCCTGTGATGTGGTGAATTGTTTAGGTATAATTTCAACCAAGGCCAATTTCAGGTGCTAGTTTAGAGCTAGGTTAGAGGCTCTCTATGATGGGTCTTTTGTAGAGAATCAACTCCTCCAACTCTTGGGATGGTGTGTGCATAGTTAATTTTTGGACCATGGGGGTGTGGGGAAATATGTCCTGTTTTTTCCAGAATTTTGAAATCAAAATTGAGCTCCACAGATAAATCCGGAGGCGGAAAATGGTGGGCTTGAGCTTGGGATTTCTTAGAGAGTGTATGGAAAGAATTGGGCAAAGTTTCCCCAAGTAAATTGGTTAGTTCTTATTTTGGCAAAGGAGGAGGTTGTTTAAATAGAGGGGGAATGGGTAGTTGGATGGGCTCCAAATTGGGTGCAACCAATAACTTATGTGGAGGGCTGAAGAATGCCAAAGGCTAATTGGAATGAGCCAGCTTGGATGGGTGCAATTGCGTTTTGATTGAGGCATGGGAGCTGTCAATTTTGGCTATTCCAGTAACTAAACTGGCTGGCCAAGGCAGATGAGGTGCTCAGGTGGCTCAGAAATCTTAAGGTTGGTGATGGGTTTTGGCAAAGAACTCCTTAGCTTAATCTTTTTACGAAACAAACCACTTATTTTGGGGGACTCTTGGTCCATGGCTCATGTAGGTTGGGCTAAGTGGATTTAGGCTGGTCCCTACGGTTCACTTGGTAGCTGTAGTGGTCATAGGTTGACCACTTGGCAAGGTTTGGTTACATTTGGGTCATGGGTGGGCTTAAGTTGGGCTAGGGCAGGCTAGCCAAAACATTGAGCTTAATTGATTGATCAAAATAGTGTAGATGATTGTCACAAAGAGATTGGAAAAGATTTAGAGTGATTTGAATTTATTTGGAAGTTCAATTCGAAGGATTTTGGCTCATGGTCATTTCTTGGGGTGTTGGTATAAAATTGGGTTTGATTTAGGTTACTGTTTGGCTACGGCCCAACTGATGATTCAATTTGATGTGGGTGATTGTCATGAAGAATTTTAGATATCAATTGGATGGAATTTTTTAGATTATGGAGTTCAATTTGGTGAAATTTGGGGACATGGCTAATTTGGTGCAAAATTTGGGGCTTTGGTCCAAGTTAATTTTTGAGTGAAATTGAGGCTTGACCAAACCAATTTGAAGGTAAAAATTGATATGGGGAAGTTTTGTAAAGAGCTTATGATTTCAAATTAGGGAAATTGGTAGATTTTATAGTTCAATTGAGTGAGATTTTGATTTTGGTCTTACATTTATTGGTCTTAGCTAACTTTAGCCCAGGGCTAGTGGGTCTAGGGGACCATCTACATGAGTCTCCCAAAGGGTTAAGAGATGAAAGTTAAAGAGGTTTAGGCTTAGGATAGTGAGTGGAAGTGCAATGTGCAAGTGTGTGCGTGAATCTGACCAAGACCACACGACCAAAGGGTTAAATCTAAGAACAAGCAACCCTAAGGGAGCTCCCCTTGAGCTCCTCCATATTAACCCCACCTACTAAGTGCTAGAGATTAAGACCAATATGTGGAGCTTCAAGTTGAGCAAAGAAGAGTTTAGATTTTCTAATAGTTATGGTTCCTTTTCTATTCCTCTAGGAATAGTCAACCGGAAAGTCATATGGCTAGACAATAGGCTATTAAAGAGGGAAAACTAGACCTCAACCAAAAGGGAGGTAAAAAAATATATATTTTACGATCTACTTCTATCAGGACCTCCTAGGTGACAACTGATTTAAGTGAATGAGTTCCTCACTACGAGTTTTAAGGCTTTTATGCATCCTTACAACTCTGCTAGTTTGTAAACCTAATTGAATACTATGCATACCTATACACTCGGAGGAGGGTAGATAGACATATGTTCTGTGTTGGCACATAAATTATCACAAAAATCAATCAATTCTTCTATAATATATGCCAATAAATTGATTACAAGAAGGAAGGGATTTTGATTATATAAGAACGTTTCAAAATTTAACTAGCCTCCGTAGATTAGGTTTTAATGTAATTTAGTAAGATTTAAATTTAAAGTGAAGTAGTGAATTTAGGAAAATCAAATCTTCCAGAAATTTTAGGCTAAAACGAGTTATTGTAGACTAGAGCTTTCACTAAAGCCTTACAAATTAACACTTTCCCCATGGGATCGTTACTCAGACTTTTTGAAAGGTAGCTCTATATTACTTGAAGGATACGTGCACTTGTGTGAAACCCCTAGCGTGTAAACTAGAAATCAAATTCTAAACTCTATAACATAACCATTTTAAACTCTAGGCATCTAAAGAAACTAAAGCTAAATAATTGAGTAACTTTGAGTCGGGTCACCTGAACAAGGCTTGAGCAAGCTCAGAGAATTCTAGGCATTGTTATACACGAACTGGAAATTTTCATACTCATGAACTTCTAGGCGTGGTAACACCCAAATCAGTTGTGATCCCTTCAGTCCAAGGATGGGTCCTGTGAGTGTGTGCTTAGTCAAATGTGTGTAGGTTGAACAAAAAAGAAATCAACACCTGGATTCCTAAAATATATGTTGAAAGATAAACAATATATTCTTAAATTTTATTTTTGTAGAACCAATAGTTTAGGTGTTCTAATATGATTAATTGACTATCATTTTTTTGTCACAAAAGTAGATGAAAAAGAGGGAATGAATGCCTCCATATTTTTTTACATTATAATGATCGTGCACCATCCTCTGGCTCAAGATGCTACTTATCATTTGATGTAGATGATAATGATTTGAAAGAAGTGGAGTAGATTAACTAAAAGGATCATCTTTTACATGTATACCGCGAGGTGCTAATGCGGCTAACTTTGAAGTACCTAAAAGATAATTTCTTGAGAAGAATGCTTCAAAAATATTAAAAATACACTATTATGAAAGAATGAAGAAAATATCTACTTGTAAAAAAATGTTCTCTTTGTACACACTGATGCAAATTTTTATATGCTAGGCTTCAAGAATTTGCCACCACTTAATCCCCGACATCGACACCAAAAACTTGATGTGTACTTAATTTTTTTGATTAATTTTATTTGTTATATATAGTCACAATGATATAAATGCAAGTATATTAATCGTTCAAGTAATACATGGCTTTAATGGAGTCTCTTTTATCGATCGTACAATTTCTAGTATACTACTATCATGCCTTAGATTTGAATGTCGATTAAAATGGTGTTTTATCTAACAAATACTCCTAAATGCAAATGTTAAATGTAATGCTAATAACTTTTCATAAATACAAATGTTAATTTTAAAGATAACCACTTTTTGGATGAATTGGTTTAGAAAATTTAGAGATGTTAAAAAACTACTATTCTTTTGTAGTGAATTTGATAATGTAGAAGAATGAGGTACATTAAATATTGTATGTGCCAAACAGGAGCAATCCCATTCTTTAATTTCTTCCAAGTACTATATTCGTGGTTAAGCAGGAGGATACTGGGTCTCGCTCTAGAGCTCCCAGTTCCCTTTGCCTGAAGGCTAACTCTTTCTTTAGTTCCCAAACACTAGGACAAGATTGGGGATTTTAGTCTATCACCCTAAAATCTCCAATTCTACACCCATCAAAGTATATTTCCCTATTTTTTGCATCCAACCCGATGAACTTCACCATCCATGGAATTTGAATGTGGTTCTACTTTGTTGAGAATTACACAACCCTCTTGGGACTTAATGTAATTACAATAAATTTTAACACTACAACAGACCTTTATTGTAATGTAAATGAAGTGCAAGTAAAAACCAACACAATTTTAATTGAAAAGTTTTCTAACATGCATCCCAAAATCCTAAACATGAATCATGTTCATTGCAAAAGAAAAGCAAAAAGAAAACAATGGCATAATTCTCTCATGCCACTATTTCCTAATAAGAAGAAAGACTAAGAAAACACATCACAAAGCACGAAGAAAATACAACAGAAAACTTCTTTTCATTAAAGAAAATCCACTAGATAAATGTTTAAAAAATCATAAGATAAGGAAGAACACAATACTTAGCTTTCTTTGCTAGAAAGAAAGATGAAAATCTCTCCCACAAAGTCTCCCGCTGATCCATGCAATGCTAGAACAATCCCTTATAGATTCTCTCAAAATCCCCTCTCCAATCTCTCCAAGAAGGTAGAAATCTACATTTCTACTCCTATTCTAAGATCCCTAAACATTCTCCATGTTTTTCTATTCACACACACCATCTTTTAATACATAAAAGCACTATATTATAGTGTAAGGATAAAATTTTCAAGAGATGCCTCAAGCAACCTTCCAAAAAGCATCCAAATAGATTGAATCTTCCTGAAATTCACCTGGCTTCATGTCCAAACCATTTCGGGCATTGTTAGTGCCATTTTGGGTGTCTTAAACACCATTTTCACATTTCTCTCTGCAATCTGGTGCCGTTGACGCCCAACCTGTGCAGCACAACCATTTTTTTTCGTTTGGCTCCGTTTTAGCTCTATTTTGCCTCGGTTCGAATCCATTGCATTTCTAACCAACATAAATAAAAAATAAGCTTAAAAATAACCTTCATTTAAAGTTTAATTTCATTCAAAAATATGTGATAAGTGTAAAAGAGATTAAGCATAGAAAGACATATCGAAATGTGCCAAGAAAGAATTTTCTTTCTTATTCGTTTTTGCTACAAATTGCACTGTTTTTACTTCTTTTCCTCCAAAACTCTATTTCCTATTCTTGAAACCAAAAATATACAAAGTACCTTCCTTTAAAGTGCAAAACTCCATTTCTCCGCTGACGCCCACCCTGTGCAGCTCAACCATTTTGCTTCGTTTTGCTTCATTTTAGCTCTGTTTCGCCCTTTTCAGTTGCATTTCATTCCTAACCGACATACATACAAAATAAGCATAAAAACAAATTTTATTTAAAGTCTAATTTAATTCAAAAATATGTGAGAAGTGTAAAAGAGATTAAGCATAGAAAGACATCGAACTGTACCAAGACAAAATTTTCTTTCTTGCTCGTTTTTGCTACAAATTGCACTCTTTTTGGTTCTTTTTCTCCAAAACACCATTTCCTGTACCTGAAACAAAAAATATATAAATTACCTTCCTTTAAAGTGCAATTTCATTGAAAATCACCAAATTTAGGAATTAAAAGCATTTGAAAAATTTAACATATTTTAGCCGTATCAAAACTCCCCAAACTTATTTGTTACTTCTCATCCAGTAACACTATTATTTTAAAAACTAAATTTATTGATTTGAGGTAGTGGGTTTTAGTAGATTTTCCTCTAATTTTGAATCAAGAATAGGCTTAGGATTGTTTCTAAGTCCTTCAATTTAAAAAGATTCAAGTGAAACTAATTTTTGATTAGGTTATCCTCAAACTTCTCCTCACATATTTTCTTTTAACTTTTATTTTTCTTTTTCCTTATGGATTATTTTAAAATCCTTTCTTTTCTTTTTCTATCAGGATCATTTTAATCCTTACTATTTTTTTCTCCTTTTTTTATGTGAGGATTACTATGTCTTGATAGACCTTTAACAATTTTGAATTTCACTATCCTCTTTGTAAAGCCCAAAACTCAAAAACTTTTTCTCACTTTTTAAAAGTGTAAGTATTAGTTTAAAAAAAATATTAATAAAGGCTCAATTCTCAATGGTATCATAGTTTTTCAAATATTCAACACCTTTCTAACAAAAATAGCAAAATTATTTCCCAGTGTTTCCTACAAAATATCTTAACTCTAGAATAGTTTCTTCACATAGGATTTCAACTAAGTTATTTTTCAAACATTCCTAAAATCAAAGTTATACTAACCTAAAGATAACACAACATACCACAAGTAATTTTAAAAGTAATATTAAATTAAATACGGGCTACTAAGGACAAATAAAGTTAACTTTTTGAAAAAAAATTCGTCCCCAAAAATTCAATTTTAAAATATGTTGCAATTAATTCCATAAAATGTAGCATGATGAAAAAGTAAAAATTGAAATTACTAACTACTATAACATCTTACCAAATTCATATACATGCATAATCATGATAGAATGATTGTAGGAGAAAGTAAATCTAGCCTTAAACATGCTTGCAATAAGATTAAACTTAAAAAAGGTATAACTTTAAAATTTATTTTTTTTCTTACCCACAAACTTGATTTTTAACATGTATAGCATTTAGTGCATAAAATATACGTAGGAAGAAAAACAGTTTAGAAATTCTATGTACCACAAATTTATATCAAAAACATCTACAATTATTTATCACGATAGAAAACATGTAAGAGAAAGTAAATCTAAACTAAACATGCAATAATGAAATTAACTAAATAAAAGTCTAACTAGGATAACATGTATCAACATTGAAATATAAAAAGGTTCTTCAAGTCTTATAAAATTGTAACACAAATACAAACAAACAAACATGATAAAGGAGGTCAATTCTTCCTCCATCTCATTGTATCTCACTAACTTAGTTCCAATTTTTAACGGAATCACTACACAGATAAATAAGGTACATTTTAAATGATTTTATAGAGTATAATCCCAAAGATAAGATTATCCCTAATATATTGGCTCATTTTAGTTAAGCACCTCTAACGGTTATAAGGATAGTGTCAGATCATCCACATACTATTCATCAAATAAGTTCATGACTCCTACCAAATGAAATCAAAGTCGGAAAAAAAAGGAAGAAACAAAATTGAGATGGAACTGTCACTATTCAAATTCAAGATGTCTCTTGTAAAACTCAAGTTCGGGTGTGATCCGAGTCATAGTGAACTCGTCAATCCATATACTACAAGAGATTAACCAAGTCTAGCCATATAAGGAGGTTAAGAAATCATCTCACTCATGACACAGACGAAGAGCAAATCAAAGCACTGACAATCTAAACATCCACTAATCATTAATAAAAATGATCAATCTACACTAAAGAAAACACAATACAATACTAACAATCATGGCACTTAAGCATACTAAATCATACCACACTGATAATTATGGGTTGCCTCTAATAAAACACTTGTTTTAACGTCGCTAGTCCGACAAATAATTCCACCTGGATCAAAATTCCAATTAAGTAATCATTGATCAATCGCCCAATCATTTCTAGATCCAGTGATTCCTACAAATTCCTCGAATTTAATTTTTTCTTTCAGTTTTTCCTTTTCAGATTGATTCATAGCATTATTCCTCATAATTCCTTCTAGATCCTATATTCATCAATTAATTTTCTTGATTTTCATATTAATATCGTTCTTAAAATTTATAAGAAAAGGATCTCTATAAGATAATTCATGATCTCCTAAATTTTGGATCAGAATCTCCTTACATAATTAAGATTTTGGGTCAAATTCTACTAGATTACTCTTCTGTTTCAAGTTTTCTTCTGCATATTTCCCCTTGGTACTGAGTAAATGGTGAAGGTGGTTTTTTAATAATTATCTTAGTTGAGGAAATAGCTTTTTTCTAATTCCTTAAGAAATTCTTTCATTGGTCTTTCAATCTCCTTATCCTCATCTCTCAACTCGAAGTTCTTTTAAAAAATATTTTCAAATTCTCTTCTAAATATTTGTTCGATAACTTTATATTGCTCATCATTAATTTGATTAGGGTTTATCTCAGGTTCACTAAGTAAAATCTCTTGAGGGGTAATTGTTAATTGCATTAATAATCTGCCTCAGCAACATAATCTCATTCATTTTTTTTGTACACCACGAAATATGCCATTCAGTGACTTTGGATAACTCTTTCATAAGAGATCTTTTACTGATTTCATCATTCAATTCACGTTCATCTTGTGATTAAGTAGAATATGAAGATATAATGGTTGGTGGTGTAGATGAATTCTTTAAATAGATAGCTTTAAAATTATATGGGGTATATTCATTTTAAGTTCATGAGATTATTCAACAGATGGAATAAAAAGTTTACTATTTTTTGTAACATCAATCATTTTGCACCTCTCCTGAACATACATACAGTCATCTTTAAACAACATTTTAGAATCATCATGAAAGTCCATTCTGATCTCATATATTAACTTACTCTTAAAACTTTTTTTGAAATGGTCTTTACTTTGTTAGATAATCAATTTCATTCATCCAAAAACAATCATCATCTTTTCTCTCAGCTGGATATTTCATAGTCTTTAACACATCAAAAGTGACTTCTTGGTCATTATATATCATAGTCAACTCTCCTTTTTGTACATCTATCATAGCTTGTCCAGTAACAAGAAAAGGTCTCCCCAAAATAATGGGGTTTTATTTATCTTCCTCCATATCTAGTACAATAAAGTCCATAGGAAAGATAAATTAATCCACTTTATCAAGCACGTCTTCTACAACCCCTTTTGGATAAATGATAGATCAATCAACTAACTGAAGGGTTACCATAGTGGGAGAAATATCGTCTAAACCTAATGTTTTAAATATAGATAGAGGCATCAAATTAACGCTTGCTCCTAAATCACTTGAAGCATAGCACTGCACTCGTCACTTAGTGCAACTGTCTCGTAATCCCCAAATTTTATTTTCTTATTTAATATCTCCTTCATAAACTTCACATAACTTGGCATCTATTCCAAAGCTTCAGCGAAAGGAATATTTATGGTTAATTTCTTAAGTACTTCCATGAACTTTGAAAATTATTTATCCAACTCATGTTATCTAAGTCTTTGAGAAAATGGTGGTGGTGGTCTTTCTAAGTTGAATTTAGTTGGAGATATTATTTTTTTCAAGACCCTTAGAAACATGTTCTTCATGTCTTCTAGTTTCCTTTGTTTCTTTCAAAATCTCTTTTCTAACGACATCCTCTATCTCTCTTCCACTTCTTAATTGGATAGCTTCAACATGTTCATTATTGTTCTTTTTAGGGTTTCTCTCAGTGTTTCTACACATTGTTATTTGGGTTATATTGCTAAGTGAATTAGCAATTTGTCCCAATTGATTATCTATTTTTCTAATTGCAGCATTTTGACTTTGCAACTGGCTTCCCATTTACAATAGCACATCTTTTATAGACATCATCTTATCCTCAAATTGTTGATCATTGGTATAGTTCAGTGAATTTAAAGGTCTATAATTTGTGTTCCTCTGTTTATTCCAACTTCCATTAGGATTTGCATGATTATTTTCCCATTGTTAGTTTCCACCCAAAGTAGTGTGATTCCAGTTAAAATTAGGATGGTTCTTCCAACCTGGGTTGTAAAAGTTAGAAAACAAGTTATTTATGGTATTTAAAGTTCATATGATAAGTTTTAATCAATCTTATGCCACTTTCCTCACTTACTGTTGTAAATTAAGGTTGTTTCATTCCAAATTGGTCCAACTTCCTTGATATTGTAGCAACCTGAGATGCAAGAATTGCAATCGTATCTATATCATGAACACTAGCTACATTTTTATGATTTACCTTAGTAGGGGGCCATTGAAATTCATTTTTGTCCAATTCTTTAATTAAGGCATATGCTTTATTAAATGGTTTTGACATTAGTGATCCACCAGCGGCAGCGTCAATTGTAAACCTAAGGGATTTTACTAACCCATTGTAAGAATTTCGAATTAATAACCAATCGGGCAGAGCATGGCGTGGACACATTCTTAGGAGTTCCTTAAATCTTTTCCAAGCATCGTATATTGATTCCCCTTCATTCTGAAAAAATGAGACAATATCAATTCTAAGTTTAGTAGTACTTGATAGTGGAAAATACTTAGCTAGGAATTCATGAGTTAACTCCTCCCAATTCTTAATAGAGGCATGTGCTAATGAGTATAACCACATTTTAGCCTTATCCCTTAGTGAGAAAGAAAAAATCCTTAGTCTAACAACATTGTCTGACATGCCATTATAATGAAATAACAAAGTTCTAGAAAACTTGATAAGCGTAAATAGGGATCCTTTCGAAGGAGTTCCCCCAAACTGATTCTTCTACACCAGTTGGATAGTTTTAGTATTTAGTTCAAATGAGTTAGCTTCTACAATAAGGGTTTGTATACTTGAGTGAATTTCAACTATCATAGGATATACATAATCCCTTAATGATTTATGATGATTTTCCAAGTTATTACTTTGAATGTTTCCCATTTCTAATTCTACTTCTTCAAGTCCTTTCTCCTTTTGATCTTTTTTTCTTTCTTCTAACTCAAGATCATAAGGCACAAGTCCTGTGGACTCTTTAATTTAAATACACAACACAACAAATAATACATTCACATTTAAATAAACAAAAATAAATATAAATTCAACGCAGCAAAATATTTTCACAAACACCTTATTTTTGACACAAACACTTTTTTCACAACACTTTTTCAAATAAAAAAAAACTTTACACACAAAAATAGTTTTTATGACACTACAGTTTTCCAAGTTTAATCCTAATTACTTCAACTAAAATTCTTCTAAGGTTCTTACCGAAGCTTCCGTAGTAATGACACCAAAAACTTGATGGGACTTTTATATATGATATAATTCTTGAATTTGACACCACCACTTGAAGATTTTAATCCTCGGCAAAGGGTGGAAAAACTTGAATTAGACTTTATTTTTTTGATTAATTTTATATATTCTCTATAATCACAAAGTTATAAATGCAAGTATACATCACTTAAGTAATACAGAGCTCTAATGGAGTCCCATTTATCGATCCCACAGGGAAGCAATATTCAAATTTCTATTACACTACTATCAGGCCTTAGATTGGAATATAGATTAAAATGATGTTTTAACTAGAAACTACTCCTAAATGCAAATGTTAAATGTAATGATAATAACTATTCCTAAGTGCAAATGTTAATTTTAAAGATAACCCCCTTTTGGATGAATTGGTTTGGAGAATTTTGAGATGCCAAAAAACTAGTATTCTTATGTAGTGAATTGGATAATGTAAAGAAATGAGATACATTAAATATTGTATGTGCCAAATAGGAGCAATCCTATTCTTTATCCTCTTTCGAGTGTTGTAAATAACATTGGCTAATCTTAGATTTAGTCCTTAAATTCGTGGTTAGAATGGGAGGATGCTAGCTCTCACTCCAGAGCTCCCACTTCCCTTCGCCTTAGTTTCTAAACACTAGGACCAAATTGGGTATTTTAGTCTGCCACCCTAAAATATCCATTTCTACGCCCATTAAAGTATATTTCCCTAATTATTTTTATCCATTTTCACATTTCTCTCTGAACTCTGGCGCCGTCGGTACACACCCTACACAGCTCCACCATTTTGCTTTGTTTGGCTCCATTTTAGCTCTGTTTTGTCCCGTTTTAGTTACATTACATTCCTAACAAACAAACCTACAAAATAGGCATAGAAACAACCTTCCTTTAAAGTATAATTTCATTCAAAAATATGTTAGAATTTTAAAATAGATTAAGCATAGAAAGATATATAGAAATGTGCAAAAACAAATTTTTTTTTTCTTGTTTGTTTTTTGCTACAAATTGCATTGTTTTTGCCTCTTTTTCTCCTAAACTCTATTTCATATACCTAAAACTAAAAGCATACAAAATTACTTCCTTCAAAGTGCAATATCTGTGAAAATCACCAAATATAGGTATTAAAAACATATGAAAAATTTAACATATTTTTGTCGTATCACACACCCAAAGTGAAAGTGGACAAGTCATGATATAAGGAGGTTGCTGGTTATGCTTATGACTCCTATAATAATTACTTATGACACCATCAATATAAGATGTGATATTTTTCTTAGAACTAGAGATGACGCTAGGGCAATGTTAAACTTGGGTAAAGAATGACATCCCAATAGAGTATATTTACTAAGAACATTTTACCTTTGTCTACTGATCAATTCAGACTTTTTTATCAACTCAGGTATTTTAAGGGAAATGATGTATGCAATGAAGGCTAATGATCACTTGATGGAGAGTATAGTTTCCACATGATAATTATCATATTTAATTAATCTAGCACATAACACTATTGTTATGGAGAAAAGAGAGTTTGAGTTAATCAAAAGAAAATAAAAAGAGAAGATTGCAGGCTAAAATGCTTCACTGGTTAAGCATAAAGCATAATTGATGGTGCTCAGAGAGGAAAAGCTAGCCTACAAGCTAAAATTGCAGAGGATACTGAGTTGAGAATGGTTCTTTAGAATTAAGTGAAGAAGCAAAATGATGATATGATTAGGATCCAGTAAGGGGAAATTTGAGGCAAAGAGAACATGATTTTAATGTTTGTATAGTGATACTACTCCTATTTATATTGTACATAGGATGATAAAAGAAATAATTTTTAAAAGAAATGTTGAGTTGAAGTAATATGTGAAAAGAACAATTGAGATCTGTAAATAAGCTAGAATGCCTCCAGGTGAGGTTGCCCAATTCAAGAAAGTGAGAAATATAACTAAAGAAAATTTCATTTTTATCCTTACAAGAATTATAATGATAAAGATCTTTGTATTACTGAGTAAATTTGCTAACCCTAAACAATCTAAGAGAGTGTTGAGGAGAATTTGAGAGAGAGAAGGTAAAAGTACTATGGAGAGACTAGTGAATGGATTTAATTATTCTGATAGTGTGGCAGTGTAACCATGTGGAGATACATTATGAGGGAGAATCCATCTGGGGGTGAAGGAAGAATTTATAAGGTTTGATTGTTCTTACTTTTTTTTTATACTTAGTTCTTGTCACTTTTAATGTAATTTCAATTGTGCTCATCTCTCATGCTTATGAACTAAATTCTTCTCTCGATTGGATTGGTAAGTTAAGTAATCTAAAACTTTCTATGTCATGTGATTATTAAAATCTCTTAAAATATGTTGATAGGTTAACTTCACATTCTTTGTTAAATTTTAAATTAGCCACTTGGAACATTAGGATTTATAGTGATCCATTTTGTTGGAAGAAGGCTCCTGAAATAATTGTATTAAACTTTCACTATTATAGAATAATAAAAATATTGTTACTAGGATAGTGAAATCAATAAGGAGACATTGAATCTTAAATGTTATATATTATTTAATAGACTAAATTATAATATGAAACCACAAAACTTCATATCATCTTAGAAGAGGCCAAGAAGTAAAACTACACTCTATTTTCCACAACATTTAAACCAAATTGATAACTCAAAGTTTACTTATTCTAATTTAGGAGAGGTTCACTCACTTGACAAAAAACCATAGTTCTTTTCCTTAAACTTTTCTTTTACAAAAATAAGATTTTATATTATCTATGGAGAAAAAAGAAAATTGTACAGCGACTTGCAATCACGCTTATTGTGTTTAGGTACACCATAAATCTTATAATAATTATATATAAATCATTAGATACATAATTTGAAGAATAATCTACAGCCATGAGAGTTTAAAATATTACCTTACAAGGATCAAATCATTTGGATGAGAAAAAATTTTAATATGTACCAATGTACATAACAGCAGATTCTCTGTCTACCTTAAGGGTGAAAGACAAGGTTTATTTTTTTGGGTCTAGTATATCTCAAATGTAATTTCTTATAGTTATATACACACCAAAAGTTTTAGTTTCCCAAGAATTCACTTGATTAAATTATTGTCTTATATCATGCAAAATTACAAGTTTGGTTTCTTCAAAATTGATGTTTCTTGACTTCAAATTAATAGACTTAGGGTTTGAAAAAGATTTAGGTGAAATTAATGGGTTGGGAGGTATAATATAAAGATGATGTACCAAGGAAGCCTTAGGAAACCGGTTAATCATTCTAGGAAGAAGGCGTGCACTTGAAATTTTTATAAGCTTCGTTGAGAGAGTTCAGTTTTGATTTTAAGGTTTCAATTAGTTCGTAAGGCTTGACTTAAGTTGATAGGGTTCTCTTTAAAAAAAAGCTGACTAAGGTTTGAATTATAGAAATTTTTTGGTGTTATTAATGTTTAATTTGATTATGTTTTGTTGCTTTACATGTTGTTTAAAGGTTAAAAAAATTTGTTTGAAGGTTTAAAGTGTTTGAATTTGGTTGAAGTTTAATATAAGTTAGTTGAAGTTATTTAATGATATTATGGTTAAAAGTTGAAATATTCGAGAGTTTTATGTTTTGGAAGTTTGAGTTTTGGAAAGGTTTTAAAGTTTTAAGTATTTAAATTTTGATGTTTTAAAATGTTAATATTTATTTTTTTATAAATTTAGGCTTTAAAGTTTAAAAAGGGTTTAAGCGTGGACATTTTAAAAGGTTTATGTCTTATTATTTTAGAAGTTTTAAGCTTTCAAACTTTTGATATTTTAATGCTTTATGTTTTGAAGTTTTAAAGTTTCTTTTTTGATATTTTGTAAGTAATTAATTATTTAAAAGTTTAAAATTTTAAAATGGGGTTTGCTTGGATAAAAAAGATTAAAATTTGGGATAGTTTTGAAGTTTCAAATTAAAATAGTTTGATTCAAATTTTAGATGATTAAATAAAGTTTAAATCAAACTATTTTTTTTCAAATCTATGTATTTGACTTGGGATAGGAAGAGGTTTATTGAAATTGATAGTTTGATTAAAGTGGGTGGTTTGATTGAGGCTCAAAGTTTGATTGATGTCAAATTTTGTGGTTGTTGATTGAAGTGATACCCTAGACTAAGAAATAGGATCAACTAGAGGGATTTATGGTTGATAAAGAAACCCTAATCTTAAAATAAGTATAGAATTATAAAGAGCCAAAGTTGTTGAACTGACATAACTTTTGGGTAAAATGCCCGATCAATATGCATATGAATTTCCAACTAGACGACTATTTGCTACTTTAGCTTCTTACTATGGCCTATGTGGCCAACTGACGTTCCTGTAACTACCAACTATTCCTTTTATGTCAAAATATGACATATGTCAAACCACTATTGTAGCTTTCAAATACAAACTATGTGGCTAAAAAAAATTGCAACTTCCAACTACGGTCTTTAAGAACAATTGTTGCTCTTACAGTTACTAGTTATGGTTTATATAGCTAGTTACTACTTTAGCTTTTCACTACTCTCCTTCTAGCCATGCGACGCTCTTACAACTACCAACTATAATTTATATGGCTAACTGCTACTGCTACTTCCAACTATAGCTTTCATAAGACACTAACGTTATTGCAACTACCAATTACAATCTATGTGACGAGCTATGGCTTATATAGCTAACTTCTACTATAGCTTCCAACTAAGGCATATGTGGCCAATTGCTATTACCGCTACCAACTACGATATATGTGACTAACTATAGCCACTGTGGCTAATTATCATCATAGCTTCAAACTATGGCTACTATGTCCAACTGACACTATTGTAGGCTCCATCTAGAGCCTATGTAATTAACTACAACAACACATTTTAATATTTTTTTCTACATGGCTAGCTAACCTTCCTGCAACTAAAAACTACATTCTGTGTGTCCAACTATGGCCTATATGGAAAACAATGATTGCAGCTTCCAGTTACAGCCTCTATGACCAACTGACGCTAGTGCAACTCCCAAATACGACATATTTGGCTAATAAAAACTAGTATGGCTAACTTCTAAATCAGCTACCACCTATAGTGTATGTAACCAAGTAAGGCCTATGTTGCTAGCTGCTACTTCACTTAGAAAAAAATTATCTTTATGACTAAATTTGACTAATGTGACTAGTTACTACTGTAACTTCCAACTACAGACCTTGCAACCAATTGGTGCTCTTCAACCTACTAACTAATCCCACTATGGCTATTAACTACCACATCTTCCCACTACAACTTTTGTAGCAAACTAATGCTCTTGTAGCTACCAATGATGATCAATGTGATCTATTACTAATACAACCTTCAACTAGGACCTCTATGGCCAACTAAAATTATTGCAGTCACTAACTATGACCATTGTTGTTGTCCATTCACACTATTAGTGCCATCACCTGCAGCCTCTATAGCTAATTGCCGCAATTGCATCCATCGAAGGCAGCCTTTATGGCCCACTAGCTCCATTGTAGCAACCAATTACGACATTTGTGGCTAAAAATTGATATTACAGTTAACAACCGTGCCTTTTCTAGCCCAACTATTGCTTTCATATCTAAATTACTAGTGTACATATGTAACTATCAAAGTTGTAATTCTATCTTCTCCAATTTAAGGTAATAGTGGACCTAAATAATTCCAATCGTATAGTGGATTACTTTGAAATGCTATGCCCCATGGTACTTTCTTTATTCATGATTCTTCAATGTAAGAAATCTTAGTGTCTCCTACTCTTTTTCAATTGTCTTTGTATCTGTGTGTGTTTGATCTTCATACAATGCTAAATTGTTAAATTATCACTATCATGCGTGAATTTTCTGGCACACAACATGATCGATGTAAAATTTTCTCAAAAACAGGGTGTGTAGATAATGTTGTGACTTGACGAAAATTATATATGGAAAACAATTACCAAGTTATGTTGTAGGGAAAATATTAATTATAATATAGAAGCCACAAGGACAAAACAAGGGATAAATCAAAGATATTTTGACGTGTAAAGTGTAGTTATTTTGGAATTTAAGAAATGATCTCCTTTAAATTGATGGGAATAGGGCTGTAAACGAGCCGAACCTGAGCAAGCTCAGGCTTGGCTCGTGTTCGGCTCGTTCAAAATTGGCTCGTGTTCGAAATCGGCTAGTGTTCGAAATGGCTCGTGAACATTGTGTTCTTGTTCGACTCGAAAATGATATTCATGTTCGTGTTCGGCTCGTGTTCGGCCCGAAATTGGCTCGTTATAATATAAAAAGTTTTATAATAATTTATTTTTTCTAAAAAAAAGTAATAATAATTTTTAAAAAAAAAACTGTTTGTACTAACAACTTAATTCAAAACATATTTGAAGAAAAATTTTCTAGAAAAAATCTGCAAACTAAATTTTACAAAAAGAATATTAATACATTTTTACCAAATTTTACAAAATACAAACTTCATTACAAATTTTACAATTTACAAATCAAACAAAAAGGTGAAAATTTACAAAATACAAACTTTTACAAAAACTTCAATACAAATTTACAAAACTTTACACAAAGAATATTAATTCATTTTTTACAAATTTTACAAAATAAAATCTTATTTACTAATTTTACAAATTTAAAAAAACATTATCACTGTTTCTTCACATTTTCTTTCTTCACATTTTCCTCCAGTCGACAGTCTGTTCAAATTGGGATCCTCTTGACGGCAGGTTTGTCAATTTTCTTTGAAGAGCTCATGGTGGTACACACCTTTTGCTGCTTCTTGTTTCTGGCAAGCTGTTCTTCAAGCTTCACGTTTTAAAAGACATCAAGATTGCTCCACGTGATCAATGAAAAACAATATTTGCTGATTCACAAACAATCCAAGGGATCAATGATTGCTCCAAATAATGAGTTTTGTAATTATAGAATAAGGACTCCAAAAGATCAATGCATTAAAAGAGATGAATAAAAACTGATTAGTCAAAATAATGAGTCCTTTATTTATAGACTAAGGGTCAAATGCACTTACAAATCTTTTCATGCCCATCAGATAAAAACAAGTCACAACTGTCTTCTCTAAGGACTTTTATAATTACAGTAGTAATGGGGCAATGAAAGTTACAGCAGTAATGGGGCACTAAAATCATTTCATAATTTTACAACAGTAAACTGGTCACAAGACTCACAACTGCCTTCTCCAAAGTTACAGCCATAACTTGATTAAAATTCCAAAGTTACAGCAAGTTAATAAACATTCCAAATAAACAACAGTTACTTGAATGAAACATTTCAAATAAATAGCAGTTACTTGAATGAAACATTCCAAAGTTACAGTTACTTGATAAACAAACGACAATAACTTTTCAAAGTTAAACAACAATGAAACATTCCTCTGGCATCAACATCCTCATTATTAGGCATAAATTTATATTCCTCAGCAGTAACTTTCAAAAGCTTCCAAAGTAATGCCGCATAATTTTATATTCTTATCTTAAAATGGTTGCAAACTTGTGTTGTCTTCCAAAATTAAGAGTAAGAATAATCATTTACGGCAGCTTTTCATATTCTTCTCCTAAAATGGTTGCAAAAATGAGTTGCCTTCACAAATTAAGAGTAAAGACTAAATTCCATAATGCATTAGGACCTAATGGGGCACCGAAATCATCTAATGGGACACCGAAAAGAAGTAAAGAACAACTTCCATAATGCATTAGAACCTAATTAAGGCCATCCGTAAAAATGAATGCTTTGTTAAAAGAAATGGTTTGCAAAAAACCATAGAAATGACTGCTTCGTAAAAAGTTCTTCCATGATATTCCATAATGCATCAAACCTAATTAAGCCCATCTGAGTAACTCAAGAGATTCCAGAATGCATCAAAGACTGTTTTCTCAAGAGATTCCAGAAAACTCATTTGGAAAGCCAAAGTACAAAATTAATTTGGAAAGGCATAGTAACATTTCCAAACAAGCATAACTCTGGAAGTTCAGCAAACATCTATGAGCATAAATCTAGAAGTTCAACAAATATCTCTGAGTAATTTGAAAAGCCATAGTAACATATTATCGTAAATTTGCAATTTGAAATAAAGTTCAGCAAACATTTCTGAGTTACCATAAAATGTTAATAATTTGCATCAAACTTAATTAATTTGTATAAATGACGTGCATATTGACATAAAATGTTAACAATAATTTCCTCGGGTAAAGCAAACATCAGGTAATTCTTCGGGCAATAGCAATTCAGCAAACATCATTTCCCCCTTCCCCTCTATTTACTCGGGTAAAGCTACTTCAAGCTATTCCTCTTCCATTAATTCTTGTTGGTAGGAAAGATATATCAATATCAGTTTTAAGGTGAAAAAGAACATATACCATAGAAGCTAATTATTGAGAGAGTTACCATAGGTGTTTTGGAATGAGTCATGGAAGATCTAATCCAACTAGACGTGCATATTAATGCACTCACTGTTTTTGACGAAAGTTAACTTCTATAATCATTTAGAACTCTTCCACCAGTACTAAATGCAGATTCGGAGGCAACTGTTGTTATTGGAATCAATAATATATCCCTAGCCATTTTAGATAAGCAAGGATACATGAAAGTATTCAACTTCCACCAATCAAGAATATCAAAATTTTCAGTATTGGTCAAAAAAAGACCCTCTTCAAGATAGACTTGTAAATCTGATTTTGATGGTTGAATGGAACCAGTTGAAAGAACATAATCAGTAAATGCAAGCATGCAATCATAACTTTGTGAATTAACCGAATCACTTTGCAACTTCGAAGAAACATTGCTAATTGCAGAACTAGAACTAGCAATATTGCTTGCATACGTGTTGTAAATTTGCAACATTACATCCTCAACTTGTTTAATTTTGGAGTCTAATTCAACAGGTGTATACATCTTGCTAAAAGTAAAATATATGAACTTCATTTTCCAACGAGGATCCAAGACAGCTGCAACAAACATTAAGAAATTGCAATCACCCTAATATTTATCAAATTTAACTCTCATAGCAAAAGCCATGTTCCTCCTATAATCATCGGAGGATGTCGACTCATCCAACAACAATTTATTTATTTGGAAAACTGCAGGTAAAAAAATATTTGAGGTTGGATAGGAAGAACCTGAAATCATTTTTTGTCATGTTAATTAAAACAAAAAATTCATTATATGCATAAAATCGTAGAAAAATCACAATTAAGGTTCTATAGAAAGAACCTGAATCATTTTTGTCACATTATTAAAAACAACGAGAAATTTTCTGATTTTGTCATATTTCTCTCAATCTAAATCTGAAGGAAACCAACTGAAATTGTTATCTCAATTTGCATAGTAAGCAAACACCTTCCGAAAAACAAAAGCAGATTCTAACATTAGGAATGTAGAGTTCCTTCTTGTTGGGACATCGATGCATAAACCCTTTGATGTTCATTTCCCTAATTGTCTAGATATTTCAACAAACTTATGTAACATTCCCGGTGACTTCTTCAGATATTTAATAGACTCTCTAATGTTATAAATGATGTCATTAATTTCTCTCAAACCAAATTGCACCATAATATTCAATATATGTGCACAGTAGCGAACATGAAACAAATATCGTTTAAAATGCAATTTCCCTCTTGTCATAAACTTAGATTGGAGCAAACTAGTAGCAACATCATTATTACTAGCATTATCTAAAGTGATAGTACATATTTTGTCTTGTATCTTCCACTCTAACAAGCAGTCACAAATGACATCACAAATGAATGTGCCAGTATGAGGCAGATCCAATTTAATGAAATTAATAATTCGTTTTTGCATCTTCCAATTATGATCAATGTAATGAGCAGTTAAACACATATATCCAATTGTTTGATTGGAAGTTTAACAATCAAAGGTTAAAGAAAACCTGTGAATATCCCTAAATTGCTTTTTGAGCTTGTCTTTTTCGAAGTCATAAAGTTTCATGCAATCAGTTTTTATTGTGTTCCTTGAAACTTTCTCATAATTTGGGTTTAAGGACTTCAATAAAATGTTAAACCATGTATGCTCAACAATATTAAAAGGATACTCATGCGCTATAATCATTTTGGAGATTATCTCTCTAATCTTGTGTTGATCATAGTTTTTCGAATCGTGAAAAATTGGAATCTCAACATCTGCATCAAAATTAGTTGGCATAAAATTCAACAAATTTTGTCTTTGTTCGGCAAGACCAACGACTTCCTTATTATTGGCTTTGATTTGTCCACATTCCCTCACATGACATAAGAATTGAGAAGTAGTTCGTGTTTTAGATTTTTGAAATTTTGTTCGACAGCAAATGCACTGCCAAAAAGTAGTTTGTAGCCTCAACAAAATACTCCCACAGTGTTGACTTCCTCTTCGTACCCTTCTTGTTAAGGACTTCTTCACAGCTATTATCAAAGACAACTTGAGATACAACTTCTAGCTCTGTACTTGGTAAATTATGAATGGCAATATCATTGTTATTCTGAGCTTCTGGTAGCAACCAATTGTTGGATGAATCTGATTGTGATAGATTTAATTTGGACATATTTGCACTTGCAAACTAACTGAAATCAAAACTACGGAATTAGTATTAAGAATTATGTTCTTCTTGTAAGAATTATGTTCTTCTTCAAGAATATCAAAATGACAAAAAGACAAACTCATAAATGTGAAGACAAATCAATCATTGTTGAGCAAAATTTGTAATTAGGGAACTCATTACATCTGAATAAGCTATGTTGGAAGCTCATCTTTAAAATATATAGGCACATTTCAAATATACATCAGATGGAAGCTCATCTTTAAAACAACAACAAAGCTAGTCATTAAAACAACCTAGAAAAAAGAGTGCTTGGCACATAAAGAGTCAAAACAGGTAGTCATTTCTCAACTTATAACTATTGGAGAGCATCATGTAGTCATTTCTCAATTTATGCACAACAAGAGTCAAAACAGCAAGTCACAAGAGCTTTCAAATCTTCCCCATGCTTACCATTTATAGTCAAAGAATGGCAGCTCATTTCTCATGCATACTTAAGATGTCATTCTAAATCAATAAAGCCTACAATAGTAGAGCAGATTCAGTAGAATATAATGCATAAGATAAAGAGAGTAACAGTTCTGAGAAGGAGAAGTAATGCATACACATAAATCTAATTGTGTTGACCTCACTAAATACAAAAGCCCTAATTTCAACAGAAGCAAACAGTGCCAAGAAGCAAGAATTTAGCATTCAAGTATTTGCAGAACTTGAGTATTTACAGAACTTGAACTCAAGGCTGACCTACATAACTTGGTTATAAAGTCAAGTATTCATCGTCCATAACAGTTGGAAAACTTATGCCACATAATAATTCACCACAATATCGCAAACTTATTACTTATGCCACATCAAGTAGTCATTTCTCAACTTATGCCACATCACAACACAATAACCGAGCATCAAGTAGTCATTTCTAAATTTTTGCACAGCAAGAGTCATAACAACAAGTCACAAGAACTTTCAAATCTTCCCCAAACCAACAAAATTGTATATTTGAACAATTCTTATACAGCTACATATATAACACATACAGTTTGATATTTACATTTGTAACCTTTTGATATTCAGAATCAATATTTGCAGAGACACATTTTTGCCTTTGAGAAATAAGTAAAGGTAGTATATATAGGAAAACTAAAGCTCATGTTTGAGATATAAGAATACATGAGAGCCGAATGATCTATGCTTGTATAAACAAATATCCAAGTTCAGGTGTCAAGCATGTAAAGTATAAGAATACACTGCATATTTAATGACAACTTTGAAACCATATTGAACCAAATGTAGATTTTCCCAACATATTTTCAACACAATATCAAATATTTTCCTTTCAATTCTGCGGCCACAAATACACTATTTTTTTGCAAATTTACACACATACCAGTCATTTGTTATGTATAACATGTCTAGAACAATCATTTCTAGTCGAAGAATGGCAGCTCATTTCTCATGCATACCCAAGATTAACATACTAAATCACTAAAGCCTACAACTGTAGCAGAATATAATGCATAAAAAAAGAAAGTAGGGACTAAATATTAGCCTAAATATAAAAACAGATGATTCGATACCACATCAAAACCCTTTAAGGAATATCATGTAGGCACTAAATATAAATCTAAACACTACAACGAAGAAACCACTAAATCAGATTTACAAACACATAAATCTAAATGTGTTGATCTCACTTAATCCAAAAGCCCTAATTATATAATGAAAATCTAAATAAATCTTAATAAATCTAACATTATAATGAAAAAAACCACTAAATCTAAATAAATCTTCTACAAGCCCTAAGATCACTAAAAAATATAAATAAATCTAAAAGAAATTTAAGAAAGTTTAATATAAGAGGCATACCTGAAGATAAATATGAAATATTACTGAAAAAATACAACAAAGATAACACCTAGGTCTCCAAACAAACAGCAGTACAAGACTATCAAACAAACAAGCAAGAATTTTAATCAATAGAGCCAACAGTGTCGAGAATGAGAAGTGGAGATTAAATAGAAGAGCATAGACGGCAAGCCCTAAGCTGTCGCGGCCGTCGGATGAGTATAGTTGCAACTCGGAAGAGGGAGAGGGAGAGGACGCTGAACGAACGAGAGAAGTTTCGAGAGACGAATGACAAATGAGAACCGGTTAGAGTTTTTTCATAGGGAATATATATTTAAAAATATTTTATTTATTTAATTATTTTAACTCTATTTTATATAATTAATTNGTTTGTGTTCGGCTCGTTAGGCCTAACGAACGAGCCGAACACAAGCTACTTAAAGAGCCGAACACAAGCTGTTCACGAACAATGAGACAAATTGACAGCCCTAGATGGGACCCATGAAAAAAAAAATTCTATTATTTTTTTTCCCAACTTTTTCCCAATCGGAATAAACATTTTACACCATTTGTTCCACTTTTTCCTTGTGTTTGAATCAAGGAACAATTCTGGTTCCAAGACCAAAATAATTGTGTACTTAAAGGTGGTAGGGCCGGCAAAACGGCTCGTTGTTCGCGAACAGCTCGTGTTCGAGTCGTTAAGAAGTTTGTGTTTGACTCGTTAATTTCAATCAATAAGTTAACAAGTCGAACACGAACAAAACTGTGTTCATTCATGTTCGGCTCGTTTTGGCTCAAAATACTACCCATCAAGTTTATATATATAGACATATATATATATAT
>JXCR01125635.1:139851-184453 GCA_002079205.1 Phalaenopsis hybrid cultivar | reverse complement strand
AGGGATATAGGTAGAAGGAAATTATTTTCTTTTTCTTTTTCTTTGTTTTGTATATTTTATGATGTTGTTTGAAAAATGAATTACTTTTGCCAATCAAAATGATAGATTATTATTTGTCGATATTAATGTAATACTTATGATAAAAAATATTTTTTGTACTAATTATTGTTTGTCATATTGAGATCAATTTAAGAATTGAAAGATTTACATACATTACATTTAATTGTTAGTATTTATATATTTATCACATAAACTTTAATTTTTACATACATATCATCTTAGCCCTGCATAAAATGGTGTATTTTTTTCTTTTCTAAATTAATATGATGGCAAATTTTTATGTGATATGAATGATTTGGGCTACATAAATGTAAATAAGGAGGTGTTTGATATGTAAATAGCCAGGAATTGAGTGTTATGTATGTAAATGCCCTTTAATAATTTTATTTCTATTTTTTTCTTGAAGTATATTCAAATTTTATGCAACTTTTTAATTTGTTTTCTCTTTAAAGTTTGTCCACTTGTGGATTGATTCATCTACTTGTTTTTTTTCCTTTTGCGCGTCTTCAATTTTCAGTTATTTTTATTTATGTATATTCATTGAAGATTGAAAAACAAGACAGACATATCACACAATTCTTACGTGTGTGTGTGTATGTGTGCTGTAAATATTCTTCAATACTACGATACAAACGACAACACAATTAGTAAATATAAATATCAATCATAAAAAAAATCACTTCAGTGTAAATAATTTTATATTTAAAATCTTTAATCTGTCAAACTTATTTATTACGCAAGTATACGTATCGCTTAAGTAATAAAGAGCTCTAATATAGTTCTAAGTATCAATCTCACAAGGAGGAAGAGATTCTTATTATTGTAACGTAAAACAAAATATTCAAACTATAAACACTTAAGTAAGAAAAATATGTCGAAAGTAAATTTAATGTATGTTAATGAAATTTAGCTAAAAGAACTAAGTTAATTAAGTTATTTTCTAAACTTCAAAGTTAAATTTACTAAGACTAAACAAAGTTGTAACGAAGATTTCATATTTAAGAGAACATCATTCCCCTTTACAATGCGTTTATGGTTAGTGAACTAATTAAAATCATTTGAAATTATATAAAATTGTACTGTGTCAAATATGAGCAATCATATTCTTTACCATCTGTCGAGTGCATAAAAAACATTGACTAATCCAGAGTTGCATAAAAGACATTGGCTAATCCAGAGTTTGGTCTCTAATATATATGATTAGGCTGAAATAATACTGTGTCTCACTCCAGGGCTCATTTTTCCCCCTCGCCTGAGGGCTAATATCTCGCTTTTGTTTCCAAATAACTAGATTAATTTAGGGTATGTTTGGGGCAACTGCAACTTATTGAAAAATCTGTCGATAAGCTGATTAAAATTAATCTGCTGATAAGCTAGGTGCAGCAGCTATTATGAATTTTTATTTTTTTTGGAAAAGGCAGACCGCAGCTAGAAAGCTGCTACCGCACCTAGACAGGTGTGGTGTGAAAACACTGTTTTCAGTGTTCTGAAAACGCATAAGCTGTCAAAACGTAATTTACCCAAACAGGTCAGATGCATTTTCAAAACGACGCCGCACCAAATAAGCTGCCTCAAACGGACCCTTAGTCTCACCCTAAAATCTCGAATTCTACACCCATCAAAATTTATTTTCGTATTTATTTGCACTCAACCTCATGGATTACATTCTCATCCATGAATTTAAATGTGACTCTCACCTTATTATAGAAAACATAGCCCTTTCAGATCATATTTTTCTCAACAAATTTTAATATTTCAATTGGTCAGATTGAAAAGTAAATGAAGATCAGAGTTTGAATCATCATAAATTATTGACATTTAAAACATTACATAATAATATTATTTCTTCACAAAATCATATCTCGTTGTAGAGAGAAGGATAAAAAAGACTACTTAGAATTCATGAGGAGGATACAACAAAACATGAATTTTATATATAAAAACAAGTTTACAAAACAAAGAAAGGAAAGAATACAACTTATCTAGCACTCCTCAAGTAAATCTCTTCAAGAGTCTTCACCAAGTGTCTAGATGCATTGAACCACTCCATGTGGCATTTGAATTACTTACAACCTTCTAGAACATCTAAAAAATAGTCAATAACCGCCAACAATTTGTCCAAATCCATCTCTGGTGCCACTGGCGCCTGTTTATTAGAGTTTAATGCTCATCTCTGAATTCTGGTGCCTCTAGGCCTCTGGTGCCTGCTCTTTGTAATATGGCCCCTCTAGCGCCAGTATGCAGAAAATTTACATTTTGACTCCAAATTTCTTCCTTGTTGCTCCATTTTGCTCCAAATGCCTAAAATCAATATAACAACAATAAAACATGAAAATACCCTTCTTTAAAGTACAACATTACCAAATTTAAGCATAAAATATATCCTTAAAATTGCACATTTTTTTAGTGTATCAAAATCCTCCAAACTTAAAAGTTACTTGTCCTCAAGTAACTTTTTTACAACATAAAAATATGACTTATGGTAGAGATTTTAACTTATAAATCTCAATAGTTTGGTTGTAAATATAATACTATAACTTAAAAAAAAATTTTAATAACTTAGGTTAAAACTAAAAATATAAGAACACCTAGTAGTCAAGTATAAAATTTCTGATTTTCTATTCATTTCAAGAAGAATTTTAATTTTTCATATCAAAGACTTAGAATGTTCGTATGAAAAAGAATTTCATGAGAAATTTATTAGCAATGATGCTAATACTCAAATAAAAGTTTAGAAAATATAATAAAACCTTTTTCCTCAAGTTGATTCAAGTGAAGCTAATTTTTTATTAGGCGTCTTCTCAAGCTTCTCCTCACATATTTTTGTTTTATTTTGCTTTTTCTTCTCTTTTCTTTTCATTTTAGGATCATTGTCAATCATTTCCTTTCTTTTCTTTTTCATGTGAGGATTATTATATCTAAATAGCCTTTAATAATTTTAAACTTCACTATCCTGTTCTTGAAGTTAAAAACTTCTTACCTTCCTTCACTTTATAAATTCATATTATCTTTAAAGATATTTCATAAAGTCTCATTCTTTTATTCTTATATGAAACTCTTAGAATATTAATACTTTAAAAATACAATTTCATTTTCCTTAAATAGAAAAAACATAGTCTTATCCTTTCATACTAAATATCTTAACTCTAGAGTTAATCTTTATTATTAAAGATTTTGCTTAAATTTATTATAATATTTACAAACAAAAATTTAATAATCTAAAGTTAACCTCTAATACCAATGGTCATGTCATATTAATTTTTTTAAAAATATAAGTAATTGAGGACAAATAAAATTTAGTTTACTTCTTTTAAAGAAATCTTTCTTTCCCTCAAATATAGTTTTTTTTTCTTTTTAATAAGTAAAGCATTCTTTACAAAAAAATGTATGTGGAAAGCAAAACAACAAATGCATAAAACTAAGACTAACCTGTAGAGAGTTCTGAACAAGAAACTTGGCTCTTACACATTACAGGTACTAATTTGAAAAGTACAGAATTTAAAGCATTAAATCAAACATGATATATCAATAAGATTTGCTTAGAAAAGGTGAATTTAAAGCATAAACAATAAATTAAAGAAACAAACAATATTAAAATAAAAATCAACAATCTACATCTACACATAAACAAGTTCAATAATACCACTTGCAATACACATCAATGTCCAAATCATAACAAAAAAAATTAAACAAATTATACTATAACGAAAGAAAACCGATAACAACCCAACAACTCATCATTCATCATCTCCATCCTCTTCTTCTTCCTCTTCTTCTTCAAAATCTTCAAAGTTATCTTGTATGTAAGGCGTAAAACTGGGGCACATTAGAAATTCTATAGTATGGTGATACACCTAAAATATGTAGTATTTGTAGACACATTTTTATATCTAATTTTGAGATATTGCACTTTAATGGAATGTATTTGTGTGTTTTTCTTTCAGGTACAGGTAAAAAGATGAAAATTTCTTAAAGGACTGAAAAATGATCAAATTTGGAGAAAATAGGAGAAAATTGGGTAAGAGTGTTTTGGAGCCTAAGTGCCAGATCCGGTGCTTAAGCGCTGGTTAAACAGAGAAGGCCGCGCCTAAGCGCCAGACGACCTGCGCTTAAGCGTCAGTGGCAGTTATTGGATGAGTAAATTCAGATTTTGCAAATTTTGAAGAGTTTTTTTAGGCACTCATTGGCTAAATAGGTGGTTACAACCACAATGGACAAAAATTATTGCAAAAGGAGGTATCTCTTGGAGAAATACATTAAATCAAGACATATTTTGAAGAAATACCAAGGCACCTTTTGGAGATTTATAAAAGAATGAAGATTGAGTCTTGAAAGTGTGCTTGAAAAAAGAAAGTTTTGAAAGTTCTTGAATTGAGGAGCTAGTTCAGAGAGATTTTCAGGCACCACATATTTTTTTAATTCTTTTTATTTAGTTTTTATATTGAGAGTGTTGTAAAAGAGAAGATATTCAAAGTAACTTCAAGAGTTTGGTGGAGTACTTAAGATAAGTTTTTATCTTTGGTTTTAGACTACTTTTGGTTTTAATTGAGACTTGTTGTTGGTTTAACAATGATTTCTACTTTTAAACTAAAGTGTGGTTTTGTTTTCTCCATGGATTTTGAGTAGTTTACTTTATCTTTCTTCTTAAAATAATAGGTAATTAAGTGTTGGATGGAAGTTGTGGATAGTATTGATCTTTAATGTTGGAAGAAGTTGTGATGATTTAAATCCATACACGTCATTTACTTCTTGATTTGGCCAATCCAGATGTTAAAATTTATTGTGAGAACATGTATGAACCGGGCTAAAATTGTCTCAGTCAAAAATTGGAAAGAATCACATGAGATTGTATGAATGAGAATGTAGTTCATATGATTGAGTGCAAATAAATAGAGAAATATTCATTGAAGGGTGTAGAGTTAGAGGACTTTAAAGTGATAGGTTAAAGCCCCTAACTTGGTTTATTATTTTAGGTTCTGATATGAGAATGTTAGCTTCCAGGTGAAGAGAATCGAGGGAACTCTAGAGTGAGAGCTAGTATATTCCCTGCCTAGCCGGTCTTCAGAACTATTCAAACATTAAATTAGTCAATGTTCTTTATAGCATCTCTTGTAAGGGTAAGGAATATTATTACTTTTATTTGGCACAACACAATTTGCATACTTTTTCAAAAGAATTCCTATTACTTATTACTGATTCATGATAAGAAGAAAGATATTTTTCAACTTTAGCTCTTTTCTCCTGCAAATACACTAGTTTTCTTTTTATTGTTATTGTTCTATCAAAATATTGAAAATACAAAAAATATTTAAATTTTCATTACTGCAAGAATCATCTGTAGTTTAAAAAATTGTCTTTTTAAAAATAAAAATTTCTAAAAGTGCATATTACATAATCTCCCTGTGGGTTTAATATTCAAGTCTTAATAAAAAAGTCATATATTACTTGATAACGATACGTATACTTGTGCAGTATCCCAATATATATAAATTAAAAGTTAAACTCTTATTTTTCTTCAGGATCATGTTTTAGGTTTTGTTCCAAAATAAGGAAATATAAGTGAAAAATATAATCAAAATTATTGTTATGATGTTACATATAAGTACTAAGTCGGGATAAAGTTTTTGGCACTATTGATGGAGAGAAATTGATTTTTAAAGTAAATTTCTATTTTTAGAAAGTTTTATTAAAACTTTAAAGCTTATTGTATCTTTTTTTAGTGCATTTATTTTTATTTTATTATATGTTAGTGTATACGTAGTTCATGTTCTGAAGACTATTGTCCTACAATTCTGAATTAGAGAGAACTATTAGAAAAATAAAAAAAAATTAAAAAATTAAAAAATCTTGAAAAATCTAAAAAAAATTACAAAAAATGGCAGACCAAAGTGATCATAATGCTAAAATTCATTAAGAGTTTAGACTTTTAAGAGATTATGCCAACCCTACTATAGATGAACTTCATTATAGTATTCAAAAACCTACTATAGTGGCTAATTCATTAGAGCTTAAACCTGTTATTATCCAAATGATATCAAATAATCAGTTTAGAGGATCACCAACTGAAGATCCAAATTTACATCCTGTCAATTTTCTAGAATTATGCGCTACATTTAAATACGATCGTGTTTGTGATGATGCAATAAGACTTAGATTATTTCTTTTCTCACTGAGGGATAAAGCTAAGATGTGGTTGAATTTGTTAGCACCTGGATCTATCAGGACTTGGGGTGATTTAGTGATCCCGATATTCTTTTTTATATGAAGAATTTAAGAAGTTGACGCCACAACTTGAAGATTTTAATCTACGGTAATGACACCGAAAACTTGATCCGAAGCAAATTAAGATTTCAATTATATTTCTAGGGATTCTATGCAAGTATATGTATCATTATCAAGTAATATAGGGCTTTCTGATTAAGCCCCAAATATCGATTCCATCGAGATCGAGGTTAATCACAGTGGCTTTTAAGAGAAATTCTAGTTTAAAATAATACGCCCTAGCTTGGATTGTCGATAATAGTTTGGTTTTAATTTTATCCAACAATTATCACTACAATACTACTTCTAATTCTAAATTAAAATACTTAGTGAAAATTAGGAAGTAAGGTTTTTAATATATTAAAAGTACTCTTCCTCGTGCAATAAAAGTAGTGACATGTGTAAAAGTAAAATAAGTAGTGAGAGAGATTGTGATAAATAAGAACAATTATATTCTTTACCCTTACTAGAGATGTTATAAAGAACATTAGTTAATCTAAAGTTTGAATAGTTTTGAAGATGGGCTAGGTAGAGAAGATACTAGCTCTCACACTAGAGCTTCCTCTTATCCCTCCACCTGGAGGCTAATATCTCACATCAAAACCTAAAACAATAGACTAAATTAGGGGCTTTAGCCTGTCACTCAAAATTCCTCTAATTCTACACCCTTTAAAGATTATTTACCTATTTATTTGCACTTAACTATATGGATTACATTCTTATCCATACAATCTCATGTGATTCTACCACAATTGATTGAGACAACACCATCCCAGATCTTACATGTTCTCACAATAGGTTTTAACATGCAAGTTGATCAAGCTTACATGTAAATGAAGAACAAAGTAAAATCATCATAATATATTCTCACTCTACTTGATTCTATATCCTACACATGCATTCTAATTCATTACAAGATGGAAGAGTAAAGAAAACTAGTCACTACACATGGAGAAACAACAAGAAATTTTCATTGAACAAGACTTTGAAAACATACAAACAAAGTACTAAATTCTAATCAAAATATAATGAAAATACTTATCTCTGATAGAAATTAAAATCTCCTTGTACAGCAAAAGAAATCTCCTTACAATCCTCTCCAAGAATAAAGTGAAAAGAAAAGAAGAAAATCTTACACTATCACTTTCTCTCTCACCTTGTCGCCCCACTTGGGGCTCATGCAAAAGCCTTCTTCTTCTTTTCCAAACCTTCTCCTACTCTTCTAATAAAATCAATATTTTAAAAACATTTCCAAGCCTTTTTTTATAATTTTCCTAGAGATGCTTAAGTGTCTCTTCAAAACTATCCATATTCATTGAATCTTCCAAATGGTGCCTTAAGTGCCACTTAAAAACTCCATATAACCACACCAAATTCTTCTAGAAAGTACATTTTTTCAATTCTAATGAATTCACCAAGATATACAAGAAGCAACGCTTCAAAAATTGTCCAAATCTGACATATATTGAAGAAGTTATGTTAAAAGTCATCTGTGGCGCCTAAGCACCGATTCTGAGGCGCTTAGACTCCCTCCTCTCTGTCTAGTGGTGCCTAAGTGCCATTTTGGGCACCAAAGCGCTAGGTACAGACACTTAAGTGTCTGATTTAGGTTCCTATGGCTTTGGGGTGCCTCGATTTAACCTGATTTGCTCCGATTTGCTCCGTTTTGGTCCATTTTTGTTCCTTTTGCTCCAATCACTCCAAATTCTTCAATTTGATTTACCTACAACCAAAAACACAAGAATACATATCTTTAAACTATAATATCATTGTAAAATAAAGCATAAAAAGTAGTATATTTTTAGGCATTTTATTTAGCACCAAAATTCCTTGCTAAATATTTTCCACCATAAAAAAACTACAAAGCTTAGAAATGATATTACATCTTTTAATCAATTTCAAGGGGAATCTATTTATGAAGCATGAGAATGATTTAAGGATCTCTTAAGAAAGTGTCCACTCCATGCTATACCAAATTGGTAAATAACTCAAACTTTTTTTAATGGATTAGTTGGATCTCTTATATCAATTATCGATGTCGCTGCTGGTGGTTCATTGATGTCAAAGCCATTTCGTGATGCTTATGCTTTAATTAAAGAAATAGCTACCAATAATTTTTAATGGCCTTCTGAGAGGGTGAATCCTAAGAAAGTAGCCAATATTCATGAAACTGATGCATTTACCATGTTAGCAAATCAAGTTGCTACAATTTCAAGGAAGTTAGAGCAATTTGGAATGAATTTTTCTTAACCAATTTTCTTGATTGAAGAGAATTCATTAGGCCAAATGGTAGATTCTCAAGCATCATTAGAAACTGTGAATGCCATTAATAACAAACATAATAACTCATATTCAAATTATTATAACCCAGGTTGGAAGAACCATCCCAACTTTAACTAGAATAACAATCCGGATGGTAATAATCAACAATGGGGGAACAACCAAGTAAACCCATTGAGAAACTAGAACAACCAAGGGAATAATAATTATAGATCTAATTATCCTCCATGTTTTAATAGTAATACATAATTTAAGGAGAAGAAGTTATCCATAGATGAAGTGGTGTTACAAATGGGAAATCAATTATAAAGTCAAGGAGCTACAATTAGAAGTACTGAGAATCAACTCGGGCAAATTGAAAATTCATTAAGTAATAGATCCGAAGGAACACTTCCTAGTAATACTGAATCAAATCCAAAAGACCAAAATAAAGAGCAAGTAAAAGCCATTCAACTTAGAAGTTGAAGAGAGTTGGAAGGTAGGGTTCAAAAAGAAATTGAAGTTGAGTGAGACAAAAATGAAGAATCAAAAGAGGACACTCCAAAAGATTCTGAAAGATTGATTTCTCCGCTTAAAATTGATTTGGAAAAACAACTACCTCCATTTTCTCAAAGACTTTGTCAGCAGAAGTTGGATAAAAAATTTTCAAAATTTCTGGAAATATTTAAGAAGCTTACAATTAATATTCCATTTGCTAAAACCTTAGAACAAATGTCGAGCTATGTAAGGTTTATGAAGGATATTATCAACAGAAAAGGAATTTTGAAGATAATGAGACTGTTGCACTTAGTGAGGAGTGCAGTGCGATAATTTAGAAGAAGCTTCCTGAAAAGCTTAAAGTTCTCTTTAATAAAGTTGGCGTCTATCAACTTCTTCACCTCGGCGATGACTTGTTGTTCTATTTCAAGGCGCATTCTTCTTGGAGCCTGTTTTACTGGGGCTATATTCTTGCCCACCCTGAGTTTATGATCTGCAACCTCTGTTGACAGTCCTGACATTTAATCGTAAAATAAGTTTTTATAATTTTTCTACAGTTCCATGTGCAATAGGTGACAAATTTTACAGGAAAGCTTTATGTGATTTAGGTGCAAGCATTAACCTTATGCCATTATAAATATTTAAAAGATTAGGATTAGGAGAAATAACCCCTACTAATGTAACTCTGTAGTTAGCAGATCGTTTGATAACATACCCGTAAAGGAGTTATAGAAGATGTCCTAGTAAAAGTTGATCAATTTATCTTTCCTGTTTATTTCATTGTGCTATACATGGAGGAAGATAAAGAGATATCTATCATTTTGGGGAGACATTTCCTAGCCACAGGAAGAGCAATAATAGATGTGCAGAAAGGGGAATTAACAATGCGGTCAATGATCAAACTGTTACTTTTAACATTTCAAGATCAATGAAATACCCTGCAAAAGGAAAAGTTTATAAATATTTTAGAATGGATGTTATAAGATATCTAAGTGAATGCCATTTCAAAATGACTTGTCAAGAAAAATCTGAAGTACAATATTTGGAACACGAGCAAGAAGATGAATTCAATCAACAATAAGATCTTTTTAAGGAAGATTCTAACTATGTTCGAGAAAGTTTTGAAATTTTGGACGCGATAGACAAGGATAAATCATTTCCATCTATTGAAAAGCCTATAAAACTTGAGTTGATGTTACTTCCTGATCATTTATAATATGCTTTTTTAGGAGATTCCTCTACTTTACTAGTTATAATTTCCTTAAAATTAACAATGGAAGAAGAAGAAAGGTTGATGAAAATTCTGAAAAATTTTATGAAAGCCTTCGTATGGATAATTGCTGATATTAAAGGAATCAATTCTTCAATTTATATGCATATAATTTATATGGAAGAGAACTACAAACCCAGGGCTGATCCTCAAAGGAGACTGAATCCTGTTATGAAAGAAGTTGAAAAGAAAGAAAATTTAAAATGGTTAAATGGTGGAATTATCTACCCTATTTCAGATAGTGCATGGGTTAGTCCAATTCACTGTGTTCGTAAGAAAGGAGTAACTGTAACTGTGAAGGAACATAATGAGTTAATACCCACTAGACAAGTTATAGAGAATATGCATTGATTATAGAAAATTAAATCTTGCCACTAGGAAAGATCATTTTCCATTACCCATTCTAGATCAAATGCTGGATTTATGCATTGATTATAGAAAATTAAATCTTGAGGTGATAAATATGTATTGATTATAGAAAATTAAATCTTGCCACTAGGAAATATCATTTTTTGCTCTAGATCAAATGCTGGATAGACTAGCTGGGCATAAATACTTTTATTTTCTGGATGGATATATTGGTTATCACCAAATTCAAATATCTTTTGAGGATCAAGAGAAAATAACTTTTACTAGTCCTTATGGTACTTTTGCTTTTAGAAGAATGCACTTTGGTTTATGTAATGCCCTTGCTACTTTTCAAAGATGTATGATGGCAATTTTTTATGATTTAACTGAAAAATGAATTGAAGTATTCATGGATGACTTTTCAATGTTTGGAACTTCATTTCACTTGTGTTTAGAACATTTATCCAAAGTTCTTAAGCATTCTGAATAAACAAAATTTAGTCCTTAATTAGAAAAAATGTAAATTTATGGTAGCAGGAGGAATTATATTAGGTCATCAAATATTAAAAAATGTTCTGGAAGTAGATCCTGCTAAAATTCAAGTGATCGCTAATTTATTTTATCCAACAAATTTAAGGGAAATTAAGAGTTTTTTAGGACATGGTGGATTGTAAAGGAGATATATTAAAGACTTTTCAAAGATTGCTAAGCCTTTATGCCATTTACTGGAGAAAGATGTAATTTTCAATTTTAATGATGAATGTCTAAAAGCTTTTAATTTATTAAAAGAATAATTAATCATTGCACCAATTATAGATTCACCAAACTAGGAAAAACCTTTTAAATTGATGTGTGATGCTAGTGATTATGTGATAGGAGTTGTCTTAGGACAAATATATGATAAAATTTTCAAAGTTATTTACTATGCTAGTAAAACTCTTAATGAAACAAAAATTAATTATATAACTATTAAAAAAGAGTTATTAGCAATAGTATTTGCTTTTGATAAATTTAGATCATATTTTATTGGAACTCCTTGTGTAGTGCATACATGTCATTTTGCTATTAAGTATTTAATGGAAAATAAGGATGCTAAACCTAGACTTATAAGATGGATTCTTCTTTTGCAAAAATTTGATTTTGAAACAGTAGATATGAAGGGGATTGAAAATTGAATTGCTGATCATTCGTCCAGGCTTGAGTTAGAAAAACAACTCTATTTTGAAAAAGAAATTAATGAACATTTTCTATATGAAAAATTGTTCACTATTAATGAGTGGCATGTTCTGTGGTATGCTGACATTGTAAACTTTATTGTTAGTGATATTATACTCTATGGAATGACATACCAACAGAAGAGGGAATTTATTTCTGAAGCTAAGACTTATTTTTAGGATGACCCATTTTTATATAAACAAGGAAAGGATCTGATTATTTGAAGATGTGTACCATTAGAAGAAACTTATGAGATTATAAAAAAATGTCATAATTCTGATTTTGGGGGAAATTTTGGTGTTAATAAAATATCATACAAAGTTTTACAATTTGAATTCTATTGGCCTACAATTTTTAGAGATGCCAATGCTTAAATCAAAACTTGTGATCAATGTCAAAGAATTAAGTTGAAATATTTGATGTTTGGGGATCAGATTTCATGGGACCATTTATATCATCTTTCAGAAATTAATATATTCTGTTATCTATGGACTATGTATCCAAATGGATAAAAACTGTTTCTTTACCTCGATGTGATACTCAAAGTGTTGCAAAATTTTGGAAAACAAACATATTTTGTAGATTTGTGATGCCGAGAGTTATCATTACTGATGGGGGAAGTCATTTCAGAAATTTCATACTGGAAAAGTTATTAAAGAAATATCATATAAATCATAGGATTGCTACTACTTATCATCCTCAGGCAAGTGGTTTGGTTGAATTATCCAATCAGAAAATTAAAAGAGTTATGAAAAAATCTGTGAATCCATTAAAAATGGATTGATCAATCAAACTTGACTATGCTTTGTGGCTTATAGGACTGCATACATAACTCCTATAGGAATGTTCCTATATAGGCTAATATTTGTGAAACCTTGTCACTTACCAGTTGAACTTGAGCATAAAGATTATTGGGAGATTAAAGAGTTCAATTATAATTTGAAAGATGCTGATAAGAAAAGATTATTACAATTAAATGAGCTTGAAAAGATAATGAATGAATCTTATGAGAGTGCTAAGATTTACAAAGAAAAGATGAAGATGTGGCATGATTGAAGGATTCTTACAAAAAAATTTTAGCCAGGGCAACAAGTTTTGCTATATAATGCAAGGTTAAGATTATTTCCAGGCAAACTTTAGTCGAGGTGGATGGGCCATTTATTGTGATAAAAGTTTATCCTTATGGAGCCGTGGATATTAAAGATCCTAAGTCTGAGAAAATATTTAAAGTTAACGGCCATAAACATAAACCTTATTTTATAGGGGATCAACATAAGTTTAATGATGGAATGATGTTTGGTCAACCAGCATAAGCACTGGTTACGTCGAGCTGATGACGTAAAACCAAGCGCTTTGTGGAAGGCAACCCATAATTATTAGTGTTTTTGTTCTGATTGTTGTTTTATGTGTGATTAAGAAAATTGGGGTAGTATTTCTGAGACTATCATGTGTTAGTACTGATTTTAAGATTTTATTTAGGGACTTAAACATGTTAGAACTAGTGCAAAAATGTGCACTGGCGCTTAAGCGCAACAATTTTAACACATGTGCAAAATTCAAATTCTAGAAAGGAAAACTGCCAATTAGTTTGCACAAACATGCTAAGGTAGTTCCTAGATGTGCCTAGGAGTTATTGGAAGGATTTAGGCCTATAAATAGAAGGGTTTTGTGAAGGAATTTCACCTCAGATCATTTCTAGCCCTAAAGTCTAAACGAGAGAGAGAGATTTTGAGATGATGTCTTTAAATGAGTCATTGTGTTTACATGTTAGTATTTGTTTTTTGTGTTTATGACTTTTTATGAGTTTAATTATAATATGAATGTTAAGTGTTTGAATTTAGAAAATTTTCTCATCCGAGACTATTTGAAGTGAGAATTAAGTGTTAATTGTATTTATACTTGTTTGTGAATTAATATAAGTTTGTTTGTGTGGAAATTTGTGTTATTTTTGGCCTCAAATTGAAATAGTTATTATGGAGAATTTTGAAAAAAAGGAGAGTTATAGGAAGTTGAAAATAGTCGTTTAAGTGGTATGAGACCATTTAGGGGTGGTTTACTTAGGCAAATAGTGCATTACACTTTAATTTGAAACATTTAAAAATCATGCACTGGCGCCTAAACACCACATCTCGCACTTAAGCGCTAGCTAACCCGAGAGGCAGGCGCTTAAGCGCCACTTATTCGTGCTTAAGCACTGGTTCACGAAAATCAGTTTTTGAATGGTTAAAAGTGAAATTTCAGCCCGAAAATCACCAATTTTAATGCCACTATCACCTTCAACCTCTTGAGTTCACAAGTTTTTAAGGCTAGGGCACATCTAAAGTGAAGATTTCTTGGTAGACTCAAGTGAGATTTGCTAGATCCAAGTTCCTTGAAGTAAGAGCTTTACTTCTATGCAAAAATTTTGGATTTTCACCATGTATTTTGAGTACATTTGGAGAAATTCAAAAATCCACTATTCATGGTGAAAATGAGAAAAAATCTATGAAAATTGCATAGGAATTTTAGTTTACTAGTTTGGACTTGATTTTTAAAGATATTTTTGGAGTTTATAAAATTTGTAAAATGACACCAAGAATGAAGAGGAGAAAAGGAAAGAGCCCTTTTCATTCGAGTAAATTTGTTAGTTCGAAGGCTCAAGATCGATACAGTGAAGCGTTTCAATCACCAAAACTGATTCAGGAGCATTGTTTTAAGAATCCTGGTGGAGAAGTGGAAGTTCTAATTGTTCGCAGACAGTGAAAACAATTCTGTTGTTTTTCTACTGTTGTCGTTATTTATGTTGTTAGGGAGTTATATGCTAACCTCCCTGAGGCTGATGATGATAGAGTTATGGTTCGAGGAAAGTTAGTACCTTTTTCACCGGAGGTAATCAACTTGTTTTATCATCTACCACATGACACCTTATATTTTTATGCAAATTATAGTCCGACTGAGGCAGAGCTAGACGAGATTATCTCTTATTTGACTGTTGGAAGAGGATTTTGGAAGATCACTTATGAAAGGAGAGTCAATTTTCCAACTTCAATGTTGAATGCACATGCAAAGGCCTGACACTATTTTATTTCTGCTCGTCTGCTTCCAACAAATCATCTCAGTGAAGTTACAAGAGAGAGAGTGATGTTAAATTATTGTATTCAGAAAGGAAAGCTCATCAACATTAGAGCTTTGATCTATCAAACTATCATCAGTTCTATCACAGCTGTTACTACTATAGGTCTGGGATTCACTTCCTTGATTTTTTCTTTGTGTGAGCAGGCTGAAGTTAAATATCATAGCTCGGAAGAAGTATTGTTACCTATAAAGCCCATCACTAATGTTAATGTGAAGACTTATTCTGAGAATTCTATTTTTAGCTGGAGAGGAAGATTTTCTAGGAGTTATGGAATGGAGACGTTTGTTGCTTCTACCTCTGCTACTTCTACATCTAGACAATCTACCTCACATGCTTCTACATCTAAAGGTGAGTCTACTGAGACCCGAGATGCATTATTACAGAAGATTATGGATAATATTAACTTTACAACTGATAATGTTTATAATTTAGAGCTTTTTGCAGATCAGACTGATAATATAATAGGAGAAAGAGTGATTATGAAAAGAAATTCCACTCGTCTCTGGAGAGCCTAATTAGAGGTGACCCAGAGTGCAATTTCCTCCATATCCTTGATATCCTAATTATGAGCCTGCAAAAAAAGGATATAGCAGTGATTCAGAAGATGGGAATTAGAACTGAGAGATTTTTATGTTTGTATTATGTTGAGGACTATGTGGTCTTGGTACTGCTACATTTGCATCTGTGTGTTGATTTAGATTATTTGTTGTGTTTTGGATTTTTTTGTGATGTTTATGTTAATTAATATTTTGTTTTTAAATTGTAGGGTAGTAAGTGTTGTGAGTTTTATGATTTAGTTAGTTTAGAACTTTACTTAATTCTATGACTTTTGAAAGGATTAAAAATCTTGCTAACATAGATCTTAAATTTAAATTTCAGAAACTGCTACCCAGTATATTTCTTTTCTAAACTTTGTGTGTTTGTTTTTATGTTGAGATTGTGAAGTCAAAGTTAGTGTGTTAGTTTGCTTTTATGTTTATACCCACTGCTTAGAAGTCTATTGAATCTCTACATGTTGAATTGAAATGAAAAAAAATTAGAAAATTTGATCAAAATTAATTTTACTCCTTTTTTTTAGTTTTCTACTTATATCAACAGGGTTTAAAAATTCCTGTTAGCATGTTATTTTAAATTTTCACTTCTGCTTATATATATCTGATGCTAAAATGTTTAATCTGTTAAAAATTTAAGTTTGGGGGATGAAAAATAATTTCAAAATCTGGAATTTTATTTGTTCTCAATGTGCTACAAGTGAATTTGATTTGAAAAGAAAAAAAAAATGATTATGTATATGAAGTTATATTAGGGAAGTAAAATTTGATTTTAGTAATGAGTAAGAAAATTTAGTTGAAAATTTTTAGTAATGAAGAAAAACTTTAAGTTAAAAGTTTTTAGTGTAGAAAATTTTTAATATAGTGTAACTATCTTTAAGAAGAAAAATTGTATTTTTGAAAAATTTAAATAATTTAGAATTTTATTTTATATACTTAAATTTCTTTTATTAAAATAATTTTCAAAATTATTATTCTATTTAATAAGTAAAAGACTTATATCAAGACTTTGCTTTAGGAAAGGAGAAGTGGAATTCAAAATTATTAAAGGCCTATCCAGATATAGTAATCTTTGCCTAAAAAAGAAAATAAAAATAAAGAAAAAAAAATAGAAAAAGAAAAAGAAAAGAGAAAAAAGAAATAATTAGGGAGGAGAAGCTTGAGGATTAGTGCCTAATCAAAAATTGGTTACACATTTGATCTTTTTAAAATATAAGGCTTGAGAAACTCTTAAGCTTAGGGATTAAAAATAATAAGTAAAATTATTTATGAAAAAAAATTTTAAGTTGAGAAAATAAAAGTACTAAAGTCTAAATTTGGAAAATCTACAATATTTCTGAATTACATAGGAACTCATATTTTCATCTTTCTTAACATTAAGAAATTCTAAACTTTAAGTTGGTCTGATTACTGAATAATTTTTTAAAATTGGACTACTATATTTCTGAATCTAAATTTTTGGTAACTCCTAAAGAAACTCATATACATATCATACTTATTTGGTTTTTAAAGATTGAAGTGTCACTTGAGGACAAGTAACATTTTAAGTTTGGGAGATTTTGATACACCAAAAATATATAGTGTTTTTAGATGCATTTTTATACCTATTTTTGAGATTTTGCACTTTGAATGAAGGTATTTGTATTTTTTTCTTTCGGGTACAAGTAAAAAGGTGAAAAATGCTTAAAGGAGTGAAAAGGATCAAATTTGGAGCAAATAGGAGAAAATTGGGCAAGAGTGTTTTGGCACCTAAGCATCAGATCTGACACTTAAGCGCCAGTTAAACAGAGAAGGCCGCAGCTAAGTGTCAGAGGCCTCACGCTTAAGTGCCAGTGGCAGTTATTAAATGAGTAAATTTGGTTTTTGTGAATTTTGAAGAGAGTTTTGAGGCATCCATTGGCTTAATAGGTGGTTACAACCACCACGGACGAACATTATTGTAAAAGGAGGCATCTCTTAGAGAAATACATCGAATTAAGACATATTTTAAAAATATATCAAGGCACCTTTTGGAGATTTATAAAAGAATGAAGATTGAGTCTTTAAAATTGTGCTTGAAAAGAAAATGTTTTGAAAGTTCTTGAATTGGGGAGTTAGTTCGGAAAGATTTTCAAGCACCACATATTTATTTTATCCTTTTTATTTTAGTTTTTATATTGAGAATGTTGTAAAAGAGAAGAGATTCAAAGGAACTTCAAGAGTTTGGTGGAGGACTTGAGATAAGTTTTTATCTTTTGTTTTAGGCTACTTTTGGTTTTAATTGAGGCATGTTGTTGGTTTAACAATAATTTCTACTTTTAAACTAAAGTGTGGTTTTGTTTTCTCTATGGATTATGAGTAGTTTTCTTTATCTTTCTTCTTAAAATGATAAGTAATTAAGAGTTGGATGGAAGTTGCGGAGAGTATTGATCTTTAATGTTGGAAGAAGTTTTGATGATTTAAATCTATGCACTTCATTTACTTCTTGATTTGGCCAATCCAGATGTTAAAATTTGTTGTGAGAACATGATTAAAAGTGTTGGATGAAAGTTATGGAGAGTATTGATCTTTAATGTTAGAAGAAGTTGTGATAATTTAAATCCATGTTCATTTACTTCTTGATTTGTCCAATCCAGATGTTAAAATTTGTTGTGAGAACATGTAAGAACCTGGCTGGTGTTGTCTCAGTAAATATTTGGAAAGAATCACATGAGCTTGTATGAATAACAATATAGTTCATATGATTGAGTGCAAATAAATAAGGAAATATTCTTTGAAGAGTGTAGAGTTAAAGGACTTTAAAGTGACAGGTCAAAGCCCCCAACTTGGATAATTATTTTAGGTTCTGATACGAGAATATTAACCCCTAGGTGGAGGGAATCGAGTGAACACTAGAGTGAGAGCTAGTATCTTTCCTGTCTAGCCGGTCTTATGAACTATTCAAACTTTAAATTAGTCAATATTTTTTATAGCATCTCAAGTAAGTGTACAGAATATTATTGCTCTTATTTGGCACAACATAATTTGCATACTTCCATAACAAAATTCTTATTACCTATTACTCATTCATGGTAAGAATAAAGATATTTTTCATCTTTAGTGCTTTTTTTCTGCAAATACTCTAGTTATCTTTTTAAATTGTTATTGTTCTATCAAAATATTGAAAATATAAAAAATATTTATATTTTTCTTAATACAAGAATCATCTTTTGTTTAATTATTGACTTTTAAAAAATTGAATGTTTCTAAAAGTTCATATTGCATAATCTCCATGTGGGTTCGATGTTTAGGTTTTAATCAAAAAGTCCTATATTACTTGATAACGATACGCATACCTGCGTAGTATCCCAATATATATAAATTAAAAGTTAAATTCTTATTTTTATAGGATCAAGTTTTTGGCTTTGTTGCAAAATAAGGAAATATAAGTGAAAGATATAATCAAAATTATTGTTATACTTTTGCATATAAGCAGTAAGTCAGGATCATATGGTCAACCCTTAAATATCTAACCATAGCCTTTTGATATGCAATATCATGTTGCACTCTTTTCTGCTGATATTAATCATTATGAGTATTCCTTGCTTCTGAACTACCTATTCTATTCTGCATTGTCACCATAATATTCTCAATTGAATAAGTACTAGAAGTAGATGGTCCGGTAACTAATGTAGAAGGTTTATCATTACCTCCACTTCAAGTTCTAGATCCAACAAATGATTCAAATGTAAGAATAGTGGTTTTCTCAATTAGTTTAAGTGGCCGCAACATTTCTTCATCTTTATCAAACTCTACTCCTGATTGTTCACATGTGGTTAAAATTATGGTGGGATAACCTAAACCACCAGTGGTTCTACCCCTAGCAATACTCTCAGCATTATGATGAATGAGAGCACCAATATCAATAACCTTCATTTGTTGTATGCAAAATTTTACTATTGCTCTCTCTTTAGTTACTTCGCTAAGGTGATTTGATGTAAGTGGTTTTACAGAAAAAAAATAATGTCATGCTTTAGATTGTCCATTTAACATGAAAGTGGAAAAAAGTTACCTTGTGATCTTTCCATACTCCCCTTCCATCAATAAGGTAGGCAATAATTTCACCAAGTAATGAATCAGAAATCACAAAGGTAGAATAGTCATAATGAAACTCATTTTGCAACTGGTACAACACATTAATCCTTTCTCGAGTAAATTCAACATTCAAACCTCTAACATATGCATGTTCATCTAAAGTCACCCTAAGATTTGCATAAAATTCATGAATGACAGGAACAATTGCTACTGCAGTGAAGTAGCAAAAAGTCTCCCATTTCTGAGCTATGATTGACATTTTAATAAAAACTGTTGGGTTTGAAAACGCACGCTCCTGTATTAGTTTCCTTGTAACAATCTGAGTGTTGTAATTATATTGAGCTTTCAAGTTAACAAATCATCTCAAATCAGAACCACCCAAAGTCTTTCCTCTTTTCAATCTTAGAGACATGGTAATTTCTAAATATATTTACATAAAATCCAAATAAATGGACAATATCATAAATCAAACTCCAAAAATAAAAATGCTTGGTAAGAAACTTCTCTTTAAGGATTTTCTTTAAACTTCTTAAAAAACTATTAAAATTTCATATTTCCATATTGTAGGAAAAATCAATAGTGAAAATAAAAAATTTCTAAGATAAAGTGAAGCTCTTAACAAGGGACGATGAAATTCAAAACTTTTAAGCCTTAAAATATACTAAAATCCAAGAATTAGCAAGCCCTAAGTTGAGTTTCGACCTTAGTCTAGATGTAAGAGATGACCAAAGTAGTAAAAATGGGGGTTTTAGTGTTGATTTTTGCAGTTTTAAAGTGATCTGGGCATTTTCAGGAAACTGGCGCCTCTGACGCCGATAGATTTTGACTTTTTGTAAAATATGTTATATACCAAACCACACAAACCTATAATTAACCTAAATTAACCTTAATATTCATAATTAAACAATCCTCTAACAATAAATTTTCTTAAACAACACAAAACTCATATTTATATTTAAAATCCACCTGTTGACTAACAAACTCTTTTCAAAACACAACATCAAATTCAACGTCAAAATCAAACCATACAAACTAACGCTAAAGAATAAATATCAAAACCTTAACATTAGACACATATAAAGTTTGACGATGAAAATAAAGGAAATCCAACACAAACACATAACCCACAGATGCTCTCATAATTATGAATTCCGTACTTTAGGGGGTCTACCAATCTTCATCACTTTCATCATATTGAATATTTCTCATGGATTCGTAGTGTACATATAAGTTATAAAAAGGATGGTGAGGAAATTTGTCTATTGAATATTCTTCAATGCAAGAATTTTCTTAAACAAACACTTCATACCTTCTTCTATAAGACCAACATGTTCTAATTGTTTCTTCATTCTCCAATCCAAATGATCAAATATATCATAAATGTTTCCAATTAAATTAATAATATTTTGTACCTCTTTCTCCAAATTCATAATCCTTTTCAGAATAAAATGTGAATTATAAGCAAAGTGGGGTTGAATAGGAAATGAAGTTTTGGATGATTGATCCATAAGAATATTCATATTATTTTTTACCCATTTCTTATGCAATCACAACAAATCTCTGGGTCCATGGGCTTCCAAGGGAGAAACACTTTTCCTAACTTTTATAAGATACTTGTGACTGACTACATAGTAGGAATATGATAGATGAATGTCTCAGTCCATAAGTTGATTCGCTTATAATCAAAACTAGAATAGATTTTATAATTAAAGCACCCACATCAATAAGTCTTCCAGTTTGACTACAATAATTCAAGATTGCATTTTCCTTGGTCACATTACTAATTTTCATGGTAGGAAGAAGTTTTTCTGAACTAAAGAAATGTCATCTCTTTGATGCAAGATTTAATATGACAAAAAAAAACTTATGTGTACATTATCTCTGTCCTCCCAATTTGCATCTTCATCAGTTAAGAATCGATAAACTTCATTCAAATTATCTCTTGTAGGGACAAAATTGGCTTAATGAAAAATTGAGACGCTTTCATTCATAGGCAAATCATTTATTTTTGAGGGAGTAAATGGTACCCACCTACCTCTAACATAGATGACTCCCTGGTTAATTTAATGAAGATTAGCATAAAACTCTTTTACCACAGGAACGACTACTGAAGTAGTGGTATAGCATAGCACATCCAACATTTTTGCACAAGAATTTCCTCCATTCACGTACTTGGTTTGTTGAATCCTTGTTTCATAAATCCTCTTTCTTTAATTAATCTCTCACGAGAACCTTACCATATAATTTCTATGCATCAAAACTGATGAACTTTATCTATTGAAAATTCTATATGTAGAAGTTCTTATAGAGTTGGAAGCCATGAGATTTGAAAATGGTGAGTTCTCTTTTGTTTTACTAACTTAAATAACTCCAAAATATAGATTTTGGGAGTTAAAAGGATGAAAATTTGTCCAAACCCGCAAAAAACTGCTTCGATAACATTCGCCTCTGGCGCTGAATTCTTGCTCCTCTGTTGTCAGTTCTCTGTAATCTAGTGCCTCTGGTCCAAATAACTCTCAAATCATCCATATAATTTAGTAATTAAAAATGTTTTATCATATTTTCTTAATATGTAAGTCTCCCAAATACATAGAATTTGTAAAGAGAGCTTAAATATAGATATATATAATATTACTTATAACATAGATAACTATGGGTTGCCTTTCATAAAGCACTTGGTTTAATGTCGTCAGCTCGAAATTCCCAGTCTTTACTCTAAGTGACCCAACTTTACAATCTCTTTAAAATTTTACCTTTGACCATAAAATAAGGTTTCATTATGTGAACATCTAGTTGAATATATTTCTAGTTTTTGGATCTTCAATATTAATAACTTCATAGGGGTAAACTCTTACAACAGTGAATGCCCCTGACCAGCTAGATTTAAGTTTTCCAGGGAATAATTTCAATATTTTATTATATAGTAAAACTTCATATCCAGACTCAAAATCCTTTTTTATTATCTTCAATCATTCCATTCTTTCATTTTTCTTTTTATATATCTTAGCATTATCATAAGATTCATTCCTAATTTCTTCAAGCTCATTCAGTTGTAAAAATATTTTCTCACCAACATCTTATAAATTGAAATTAAACTCCTTAAAAGCCCAATAAGCTTTATGCTCCAATTCTACTATTAAGTGATAAGTTTTTTCCAAAAATAAATCTATATGAGGACATTCAAATATGTGTTTTATATGCTGTCCCGCAAGCCCAATAATGCAGTATCTAATCTAGCAGACCAATCCATTTTATTTGGATTTACAATTTTTCAAAAATTCTTTTAATTTCACGATTCGATACTTTTTCTAGGCCACTAGTATGAGAAAGATAAGCAATTGAAATCTAATGTATAATATCATACTTTTCAACCAATTTTTCAATTCTTTTATTCCTAAAATGAGATCCTCCATCAATAATAATTACTCTCGACATTTCATATATTGTAAAAATATTTTTGATTAAAAGCTTTGAAACACTCCAAGCATCACATCGAGGTAAAGCTATTGCTTCAAACCATTTTGATACATGNGGGTAAATTGAGATCAAATTGATGGACATTTGAATTGGATTTGGGGCAATTTGAGTCTTTAAAGGGCAATTTAGAGATTTTGCTTAAATATGGTCAAATTGGCCAAATTGGGTCAAGTTGTAGTTGAGCAAAATGAAATTGGAAATATTTGGGATTTATTGGTATGTTTTTGAGAATTTTTGGAATTTTTCGGATTTTGAGCTATGGAGGGGTATTTTGGTAATTTAGGGGTGGTTTTACGAGGCCAAGATGGGTATTTTGGTAGAGTTGAGGTACCAATCATCACCAACAAGCCATGGACCAGTGAGAACCCCATTTTGGGTCCTCTAGATAGTGGTCTTAGCCAAACGATAGCCCTAGGGCTAGTAGGTTTAGGGGACCATCTACATGAGTATCCCAAAAGATCAAGGGAACTAGGCTTAGAAGTTCTAAGCCATGGACCAATGGAAATCCCATTTTGGGTCCTCTACATAGTGGTTTTAGCAAAACCATATAGCCATGGACCAATGCGAACCCCATTTTGGGTCCTCTACATAGTGGCATAGCTAGGGCTAGTGTATCCCAAAAGATCAAGGGATCTAGGTTTGGACCAATGGAAACCCCATTTTGGGTCCTCTATGTAGTGGTTCTAGCCAGACCATATCCCTGGGCTAGTAGGTTTAGGGGACCATCTTTATGAGTATCCCAAAAGATCAAGGGATCTAGGCTAGTAGGTTTAGGGGACCATCTACATGAGTATCCCAAAAGATCAAGGGATCTAGGCTAGAAATTAGAGTTTAGGGTTGTGAGTGATTGTGAGTGTAGATGAGTGTACTGAGTGTAGTGAATGTAGTGAATGCCTTAGCTCCAGACCAACACCCAGGGTTAACACTAAGGTCCAGCAACCCTAAGGGTGACTCATCTTGAGTTTCCCCCACATGACCCCACCTACTAAGTATTTAAAGGTTGAGAGCAATATGTGGAACTTCAAGTTGAGTGGAGAAGAGTTTGACACTTATAATGGTGATGGTTCCATGTCTAGTTTTCTAAGAATAGTCAACAGGAAAATACTATGGTTAGACCTTAGGCTACTAAAGAGGAAAAACTAAACCTCAACCAAAAATGAGGTCAACAAATGGACCCCCAATAGGTGTGGTGTGCTGGGCAAGCACACCACGCGTATTGGCGTTGACCAACAAGATCAGAAAAAACCAATACAAACCCTTAAGTCAAAAGACCCAAAAGTATGCATAGAGTTGTGTGTGTGATTTATTTCTGCCGGGGATTTAGCAGGTAATCGTCTAGTTGGAATCAAGGAAGAGGGACTCTCGCTGTGGATCGGAGAGTGGATTTTGAGTTATGAAATCTCAAAAATTTCCAAAGGATGGGAGTCACAATGTAAGTGTCAACCCCGAGGTGGGAATTAAAATTCAGATATCAACTCAAAGAGAGAGAGAGAGAGAGAGAGAGAGAGAGAGAGAGTCGGAGTATAAGGACCGACCTCGAATGTAATGAATCAGAAATGTAGGACTGATTCGGAAATGAGAATTGAAATGTAGGTCAATTCTCAAAAGAAAGTGTCAGAATGTAAGGACCGACCTAAAATGTAATGAATCAGAAATGTAGGACTGATTCGAAAATGAGGATTGAAATGTAGGTCAATTCTTAAAAGAAAGTGTCGGAATGTAAGGATCGACCTCAAATGTAATGAATCAAAAATGCAGGACTGATTTGGAAATGAGAATTGAAATGTAGGTCAATTCTCAAAAGTGTCGGAATGTAAGGACCGACCTCGAATGTAATAAATCAGAAATGTAGGATATNTAATTTTTTGAGTTATATTTTGATTTTTAAAAATCATTTAAATGCCAAGAGTGGTATTTATCTTTAAAAATAGATTTAAATTGTCAAATTGACTCAAAATATTTTGAAACTTTTATGATGAGTTCTCTGGATCATAAATCACAGTGGAGATTAAAAAGCAAGTCATTTAAATGTTTGTGAAAATATTTTGAAATTTTTATGATGAGTTCTCTGGATCATAAACCACAGTGGAGATAAAAAATAAAGTCATTTAAATGTTTATATTTTCCAAAATTAATTATCTTAATAATTTAGTGTTTGTAAAATTTAAGTGCATTTTAAATGACTTGGCTCATGAAATTATTTCCAAAGGTTTCCCTAGTCATGGTGAACCTTCCAAAATTTTCTTAGGATTTTCTAATCAATATGCTAATTTTCATGATTATTTTAAAGAGATAATGTGGAATAACTTGAAAAATATAAATCTCTGTATAGAAACCTCCTCCAACTTTGGAAAAATCAAAGGATGTTTCCCCTTATAGAGGCTACAATATGCCAAAATTTCAAGCCAAGGTGATATGTCAATATGCATAGAGAATCAAATGATCCCAAATAGTGTTTAATTAATTAAAAATAAAATATGCATCAAATGGACTTGAAATTTATTCCACATTGTTCTCCTCTGTTTATTGAGCAAGAGGGTATTTTTATTTTATTTTTCTAATTTTTCTACACAAAGTTATGAATTTTCTAAGTTAAGGGTATTTAAATAAATAAGAAAAGACCTATTTATCTATTTAAACCGTGCGTGCCACCTTAACCTATGACGGCTCCGAAGGCATGCGTGGCGTGCTCTGGTTGGACGCCGCCGTCCACGTAACTTGCTGACTCGACCCGCTGTTTATGTCCCGAAGCCCTGTCCGGCTCGATCTCCCTCGTTCATTTGATACACGCTTGATCAAACGGCTCCCCGTCATCATCCCCGATAGAATGATTATGTACCCGTCCACACCAAAACCTTAAGATCTCAACATAGACTCATCCAAATCACTTCGGGTTTGATCCTATGGACTCGTCTAAGTGAGACAAACACATACATACGGTTAATGTACCATGAAATCAAGCCTAAGTAAATGGGGAATCAAAATGAGGTCAGGAGGAGGAGAAGTTCTATACCTTTGCTCTTAGAATGGAGGCTTCAATCAGAGGTGCTCGACACATTTGTTGGGATCTAAGAAGGCTAGGGATTGAGTCCCTGGTCTTGGTGTAAAGCCTAGGTATGAATTCAACCAAGCTCGATTTCAGGTGTTGATCTGAGAAGGGAGGCTTCAATCAAAGGTGCTCGGCACGTTCGTTGGGGTCCAAGGAGGCTAGGGATTGAGTCCCTAACCTTGGTGTGAAGCCTAGGATGAATTCAGACCAGCTCGATTTCAGGTGTTGGTCTAGAGCTACGATGGAGGCTATTTCAGAGGGTAATTTGATGGGGCTTTGTCTTCTCTTGATGTTGTGAAGATGTAGGCACATAATTAAAGTTTGGTGGAGTGTGGAGGTGTATTGGGCTCTGTCCTGGTTTCCGGCAGGGTTTCGAGCTCAAAATTGGGCTCTGGCAATGGTGTATTGGGTTCTGTCCTGGTTTCCGGCAAGGTTTCAAGCTCAAAATTGAGCTCCGGCAATGGGTGAGGGAAAATGGTTGGAATGCACTGAGGGTATCTTAAGGAAACTCTGTGTGAAGTTTGGTGAGGCCTCTGTAAGAAAATTTTAGCACACCTCCCATGGCCGTGGGAGGTGAGTTTTTATAAAAATAACCATGGGGTGGCTCTCGGGGCAGNTAGACATATATATATATATATATATATATATATACATATATATAGACACACACACACACATCTCTAAATAGAGTAAACCAATAAAATCCATATTGTGAAATTTTATGAGTAGTTCTATCAATTCCAAAATGACCCCAAATTTAAAATCATGACATTTTTTAGTAATTTCTTCAATTTCTTCATAAGGCACAAATCTTCGCATAACTAAAATTTTACATTATTTGTATAAATATGGGTCATCCCAAAAGTAAAATTTTGCATCATAAATAAATTTCCTCTCTTATAGCTTTGTCAATTCATATGGTAAAATACGACTAACAATGTAGTTCACAATATCAACATACCATAGTATTTCTCATTCTTTAATATTATAAATTTGTTCATCCTGAAAAGTTTCATTAATTTCTCTTTCAAGATCAAATGTTTCTTTCTGTTCTAGCCTAGATAAATGATCAACTATTTAATTATCCGATCCCTTCCTAGCTATTATCATAAAATCAAATTCTTACATCAGAAGTATCTATCTAATTAATCTTGTTTTCACATCCTTCCTTTGCATTAAATATTTTGTAGCAGAGTGGTCTACATGCACAACACCTTTAGATCCAATCAAATATGACCTAAACTTATCAAAAACATAAACAATTGCTAATAACTCTTTTTCAATAGTGGTATAATTAATTTGAGCATCATTTAAAGTCTTACTAGCATAATATATAACTTTATAAATTTTTTTCATATCTCTATAATAAAATAGCTCCAATTGCGTAATCACTTGTATCATATATTAGCTCAAATGGTTTCTCCCAATCAGGTGATACTATTATAGGGGCAGTGATTAAGTTTTCCTTTTATAATTTAAAGACATTAAGGCACTCTTGATTCAAATCAAATTTTGTATCTTTTTTCAAAAGTTGGCATAAATGTTTAGTAATTTTTGAAAAATCTTTTATATACAGCTTGTAAAAACCAGCATGTTCTGAAAAACTTAAAAATCAGCATGTCCTGTAAAGACCAGCATGTCCTAAAAAACTACAAAACACTCCATTAGTAAATTGTAACTACATCTTTCTTATTCTAGGAGAAGAGTGGACATATGTACTTGCAATAACATAATGGATTATTTCAACTAAGCTTGCCCTAATGATTATTTTCCCTTCGTAGGATTTTTCTTGTAAAATTTGAGGTGCCTCCTCCTTTACCTGAGTGTGTGATGGATTTTCATACAATGCTATGAAGCTAAATAATCACTCTATGTTGTGAAGATTTTTACATGCATCCATTTGACATTGTCTGTGAGAAACAAAGTCCCATTTGACATAATCTTCAATTTCAATAGACCTAGCCTTCGCTTCATTTTTCAAAGATGTGCATCATCAACTAATGAAGGAACATTTTTTAAACCTTTGAAGTATTCTTTGATGGGGCATGGCAACCTTTGAAGTATTATTTTACAAAGAGCCCTTCTTTTGCACCCCCTCACCATATTGAAATTCCTCTACACTTGGATCTTGAACTTGATTTCTTTAAGGTTGAATATATGGGTAATTTACAAGCTCATGGGTAAAACAATTTGAGGTGCAACATAGTCAAAAGCCGCAATTAAAATGTTTCCAAATATCATTCTTGATTTTGGTTGCAACCTTATTTCAATATTAAGTATGGTCCATTTTGAACTGCGCCCAATTCTTGAAAAACAAAGCATATTTTTTACAACTCTTTCTGAGCTTATGTAGTCATAGGTAGACTTAATTCTACATCTTTGATTGCATTATATTGGCATCAAGCATAAGCTTCAATTTACAGCTTCATTTATGTCAATAATCCTCAGTAGTTTTGTTTTCATTCATTTTTCCTTCTTTTATTTTAAAAGGAGTCGCCAGCTTGTTGATCATCGTATACTTCTGTTTCCTGAATAAGTATCTCTCTTGGGTCATATGAACGGCTTGAAGAAGAGAGGAGCTGGAAAAGACGGGCATATGATAAAGCAACAAATAAGAGAAAATTAAATAAGTAGAAATCCTACCTGCGGTAAACCTCGCAAGGATAGGCTAAAACTGATCGCCCAAACAAGATCGGGTGAAAGCACCTTAAACCAATATCCGTAAATAAATACCTATGTAGAATACCCATAACCACAGAGTGAGGTGTAGGTGCTTGTTTTGGGGTCAAGAGCACTCCCAATGAGACGTATCTCACTTAGTTAATTACATCTTGAGGGGAAACCCAAGAATACTCTTGATAAAAGGAGTTTCGCTTAGATTATCATGAACCTACGGTAATAAATTCTCAAATGAAGGTTAATCCATGTGGGAAAATTCTCGATGCTTCAAAGCTCATGTAGAGCCATCAAGCAGAGAGTGAGTCTCTCACATACCAAATAGGTAGGAGCTCATCAGCATACAGAGCCCACAAAAAAACCTAAATCATATTGATGAGGATATCTTAACACGTCAAAGCACTTCTGGTCTGTAGGGGCAGAAGAAAAATTGTCGTATCCCAAATAGGCAGTAGCTCATCAGTATTGGACCATAAAAATGATACCAACGATGTCGAGGAGCGACAGGGCTCAAAGGGGCTCAAGCAATAGGAAGGTAGAGTAATCTTAGAAGATAAATATAACTGGGTTGGGGTACAATGGACCTGTCATCCATAGCTACTAGGATCCTAAGACTACCTAATTATGAAGGTAATCGACTCAATACGTCTTGTGATCCCCGGTCAGCAATCTGTAAATTTTGTAGTCTACTGGAATCTTGGTAACCCTAAGGTCAAAGGAAAGAAACTCTATCCTATGACTATAAGTTGGAGCTCAAAGAGGTGGGATTTACACTTGCTAAAGTGGTAAGGATGCCTCGAGAAAAAAGAGAAGGGGAGGTATAGCTACAAAGCTAGAAACACTCCAAATGAAAGTGCTTATACTCTGCTTGACAACCTCTGCACCGTTGCCCTTGGGAACAAGTACTGAACCAACAGGAAGAGGAATCTCCACAACTCCTCTGAATTCACCAGGGCCAACTATATCGATTTATTTTCCAAATAGAATATTGCTTTTACTCATAAATNAATGAATCAGAAATGTAGGACTCATTCGGAAATGAGAATTGAAATGTAGGTCAATTCTCAAAAGAAAGTGTCCGAATGTAAGGACTGAACTCGAATATAATGAATCAGAAATGTAGGACTGATTCGAAAATGAGGATTGAAATGTAAGTCAATTCGAAGATGAGAGAATTGAAATGTAGGTATCAATTCCAAAGATGTGAGAATTGAAATGTACGTATCAATTCAAAGATGAAAAAATTAAAATGTAGTATCAATTTCAAAGATGAGAGAATTGAAATGTAGGTATCAATTCCAAAGATGAGAGAATTGAAATGTAGGTATCAATTTCAAAGATGAGAGAATTGAAATGTAGGTATAAATTCAAAGATGAGAGAATTGTAATGTAAGTATCAATTCAAAGATGTGAGAATTGAAATGTAAGTATCAATTCAAAGATGAGAGAATTGAAATGTAGGTATCAATTTCAAAGATGAGAGAATTGAAATGTAAGTATCAATTCAAAGATGTGAGGATTAAAATTTACAAAGCTTATGGCGTTGAATTTGCAGAAGTGTGTCATGTGAAAAGGTTGATTTTGAAGAAGATTTGTAGAGCTTTGTGGAGTTTTGTGCAGAATGCAAAATTCTGCGGGGATGTGAAGAGAGTTGAGGTAGATAACGATGGTTGTGCTGCGCGCACAAAGAGTAAGAAATTCCAAAAACGAAAGTATCCACTCAGCAAATTTTCTTATTGTTTTCATCATTTTTAATTTTTCAAAAATTTATTTTTAAAGTTTTAATTTTAATTGGTTGATTTAAAAGAAATTTGTTTTGTTATTCACTCGTTTATGATTATTTTTCATTTTTGTTTTGTTCGTTGTTGAAGATTTGTTGTTTCGTTCTTTGTTCATTGAATCTCTGAACCATCGCATGGTTTGCGGCTTTCATCCATCGCAGAAAAAGGCAACTGACAAAAAGGCACAATTTGAGAGAAATTTTTATTAATTTGCCCCAAAAAGGGATGTCATAAATCAGACATTAGCTAATGCCTCAAAAGGCACATCATGTAATCCATGCTGGAATACATTGAGAATCTTCTCATGATATGAGTACATCATAGACTGAATGCTTCAGATATATGTCATGCTGTTAAAAGAAAGCAAGTGAACCCTTTGTGCTTGGCATATCGAGCTCCTGATCAAGCAGAACTTCTAAGTCATGCTCCAGGATACGAGTTCCCTTTGCATGTACTTAGAGGTACAACCTTCTCATAGCTCGTAAGGAAACAACTCCTCTAATTCTGGGTCCTACTGGAATCCATATGGTATTTTACTGTCATCCATCCTGCGAAAGGTTACAGACACCCTACGGTGTCGTACTCCTGGAATGCAGTGCTTGGCAACGTCTGCACCGCTGCCCTTGAGAACAAGTACTGAACCAACTGGAAGAGGAATCTCCACAGCTCTTTTGAATTCACCAAGGTCGATTACATCGATTTCTTTTCCAAACAAAATATTGCTTTTACTCATGAATGAGACTATGCAGAAAGGCCTCACAAAGTCATGATGGTCGATGTGTGGGGGAATGCAGTCACCTTCTTCATAAATGTTGATGATGCAACTGTTAGGAATGCAAGTAGCAGGTAGAATATTCCACTTGACCATTCTCTTGATCATCCATTTTATCATTGGTGGTAACGAATCCACTTGGTCGTATCAGAGGATCCCAGGCAGATTCTTGTGTCTGTCATTCGTACAATTGTAGCAACAGCTGCATTGGATGGTGATTCTTCCCTTTCCCCGCATCCATTTCTTCGGCTCGAAATATGTTCTCTCCATGAGAAGGCTTGCTCGACCTCTACCTCTTAAATCGAAGATGCAGTCCAGGATGCTTCTTTCATCAGTTTCAGAGAAAACCATTGTATATAGCTCCAGGCCCTCCAATATGTTGACGAACTTTCCCTGAACTTCTTCATAGAACTCAAATTCTCTTTTATTTACTTTGCTTATCTTGTAGTATTCTACCATACCAGGAGATGGCAGCTACCATAAGAATTCCTTCCTTCAGGCCTCGACGGGAACCCAAACTAGTGTAGGTCGATCAGAAATATGAGATTTAGCCTCTACTGGGATGTATGATCCTGGGCTCCGTGGTGCGTGCTGATCCGTCCCCAGTGGGACATATGGTTCATTTGTCGCAAAGTCTGGAGTTTGAAACTCGTTGATGCTTGAAGTGTATTCTTCTAATGTACTGAAACGATGTAGATGCAGAACGTTGCAGTCCAGGCATTCTACAAATGCGCCCGTGACTGATGTCCTAGCTGGTACCTCAACGTTGTAAGTTGGGCAACTTCTACATAATATATCTGGAACTGGGAGCATATATGATTCNCAGCCGCATTGGATGGTGATTCTTCCCTTTCCCCGCATCCATTTCTTCGGCTCGGAATATGTTCTCCCCATGAGAAGGCCCGCTCGACCTCTATCTCTTAAATCAAAGATGCAGTCTACAATGCTTCTTTCATCAATTTCAGAGAAAACCCTGGTATATAGCTCCAGACCCTCCAATATGTTGACAAACTTTCCGTGAACTTCTTCATAGAATTCGAATTCTCTTTTGTTTACTTTGCTTATCTTGTAGTATTCTACCATACCAGCAGTTGGCAGTTGTCTGGGGCGTTCCTTCCTCCGGGCCTCTGCGGGAACCAAAAATGGTGCTGGTCGATCCGGAATATAAGATTCAGCCTCTAGTGGGATGTATGATCCTGGGCTCCATGGTGGGCATTGATCCTTCCCCGGTGGGATATATGGTTCATTTGTCGCGAAGTCGGGAGTCTGAGACTCGTTGGTGCTTAAAGTGTATTCTTCTAATGTACTGAAACGCTGTAGGTGCAGAACGTTGCAGTCTGGGCATTCTACAAATGTGCCCGTGACTGATGTCCCAGCTGGTATCTCAACGTTGCATGTTGGGCAACCTCTGCAAAAGATATCTGGAACTGGGAGCATATCTGATTCTGTCACAAATCCAAACTCTTCATCTGTAGTGGGCAGGCTGACAGAAGTTTCTCTCAGATCTGTGTCGTAGATATGTCCCTCAGGAATGGGGGTAAGAAAACTGCTCATGTCTCTCTGGCGTTTGCGTTCCTATCGCAGAAAGACTCTCTATTTCTTTCGACTAGCATTTCTGCGCTGTGTCCTGCGGAGCGGTGTATTCGGTAGTTGTTCACTACGGGCGTCGATCAAGTCCCTTGCTGGAGTAGCTATCATGGAGGGCAGTCGGCTAGGCCCCTCCATCCGATCTTGTTCCGCTATCACGTTTTTACCTTTGTGTGACACATTATCTTGAGTGGTCACCCTCAATAGTGAAGGCAGTCCCTCCTTTTTTTTATTGCTGACTACGTTCATTAGAGGACCCTCGTAGTCCATATCAACCTGGTTGAAATCCACGTTGAAATCTATGACACCTCCTTGTGGCGCCATCTCTTCATTCAACCAGCCGTCCTGGAAGGCAAAGATCAGCCTCTGTCCTGACATTTTTCTGCAGACGACAGAAAAAATATCAATGGGCCAAAGCTTAGCGTGAACAAGAACAAAACAAAGTATTCATTAAAGTAAATTTTAGTTTGTTTTGATGAAAAAGATTACTCATTTTATGTGTGAGTTTCGTTTGATTTAATGGAAATTTTTAAATCCAAAGGTAGAAAAGAGAATTTGGTAGAAGTTCAAAAATCTTCTCAAAATTTTCATTATATATTGAGGTTAATTACAAAATTTGGACCGTGTGGTAGACATTTGGCCACATAGATAACCTTAAAATAATCAAAGTTTCAAAGTTTCAAAGCAAGCAGAGGCAAGCGGAGGCAGGTGACTCAGGCTGCGTAATAGGTTTTCAGGTATCGTCCATTTATCGGTAACATGGGTCTTTCACCCCGCAAGTCCACTAACTGGTATGCTCCTCCTGTATAGAACTTCTCAACGACAAATGGTCCCTCCCAAGTTGGCTTGAATTTTTCACCTATTTTGTGGCGAGCAAGAATAGGTCTTTTGAGAACAAGTACGAGGTCACCAATTTTGAATGTCCTTGGGCGGACCAATTTTTCATAGGCTTGTACCATCTTTGCCTGGTAGAGCTCCAAATGTTGTTGTGCTTCCAATCGTTTTCCATCGAGACTCTCAGTTCTTCAAGTCTAAGTTTTGCATTTTCTTCCATTGTGAGTTGGTTGGCAATGGCGACTCTGAGAGATGGTGTCTAGATTTCCAGCAGTAGCACGGCCTTGGTCCCATACATAAGCATATAAGGTGTACACTGAGTGACAGACCTGAAAGTTACGTAAGGGATCTGCTCTAGGAGCTTCATTGTGCATTGATGGTATTCTGCTAGTTTCGATTTCAAAATTCTGTATTGTCCGGCGACTTGTTGGATGATAAGTTGAGAGTCACCATAAATGGCAATGTTTGTTATATCCATTGAAATTGCCAATTCCAATATGGTGATTAAAGCTTCATATTCTGCTTCATAGTTGTGCACGACTCTGTCAGGTGGTATGAAAACCTCATCATGCCCTTATCTGGCGTAATAAAGATCAAATTGATCCCTGCCTTGCTTGGTATGACTGCGCCTGATCCTTTGTCTTTCCTGGCTGACGAAGCACCATCGAAGTACATTTCCCAGCGCTGTGCACTAAATAATTCCATTTGTAGTATTTGCTCGTTTGGTAACTCATTGTTGAGAGGTGACCCAGCTGGCAGTGGGTGTGCAGGGAGAAAATCTGCTAGTATCTGTCCCTTGATAGAAAGAAGGGGAACAAAAGTTATAACAAATTGCAATAAGATCATTGACCATCTTCCTAAACGTCCGGAGAGTGTTGGTCAAGTCATCAAATATTGCAATGGTTTGACTTTCAAAATCAGGGTAATATTATGAAAAAGCATGTAATGTCTAAGCTTTTGGACGACGGAAATTAATGCCAGACAATACTTCTCAATAGGTGGATACCTTATCTCCATCGGTATTAGACGACGACTCAAGTATTAGAGCGCATTTTCTTTGCCCTCATCATTGACTTGGGCTAAGAGGGCTCCAAGAGAGTCATCCAAAGCCAAGGTATAAAGTATCAACGGTTTCCCGAGGATAGGGGCTGCCAAAACAAGAGATGTCATTAAATATTGTTTAACGTCCTCAAAGGCCCACTAGCATTTCTCTTCCCAAATAAATTTGGCGTCCTTTTTAATCAATGCTGAGAAAGGCTGACACCTACCTGAGAGATTAGAAATAAAGCGTCTTAGATATTCCATGCTTCAAGGTTTTAGGGGAAGGCATTTCCAAGATAGCTTTAATCTTATCCGGGTCAATCTCAATTCCCCGATGACGGACAACGAATCCTAGAAATTTCTCGGAGGTGATGCTAAAGGTACACTTTAAGGGATTCATTTTAAGGTCATATCGTCGTAACCATTCAAACATGATCCTCAAATCGTACAAGTGGTCTATTTTTTGTTTGCTTTTGATAACCAGATCATCCGTGTAGCATTCTAGTTGATTGTGAATGAGGTCATCAAAAATCTTCGTCATTGCATGCTGATATGTTGCTCCGACGTTCTTTAGGCCGAACGACATCACTGTGTAGTAGAAGATTCCAATCGGTGTTCTGAAGGCTGTAAGCGCTGCATCCTCGAGAACCATCTTAATTTGGTTGTATCCCGATGATCCATCCATGAAAGAGAAAATCTAATGTGTCGAAGCGATGTCCATCATCACCTCTGGTATAGGTAATGGAAACTCGTCTTTTGGACATGCCTTGTTCAAATCCCTGAAGTTGACACAAACGCAGATCTGTCCATTTTTATTTTTAACAGGTACCATGTTGGCTAACCACGTGGGGTACTGCTCCTCTTTAACAAAGTTGGCTTCTATCAACTTTTTCACCTCGGCGATGACTTGTTGTTCTATTTCAAGGCGCATTCTCCAAGGCTTGTTTTACTGGGGTTACATTCTTGTCCACCCCAAGTTTATGGACTGCAACCTCTGCTGATAGCCCTTGCATTTCATTGTAGCTCCATGCGAAGCAATCTTTGAATTCTGCTAATAATTTGACCAATTCTGCAGATTCTTCGTCATCAGGTAGAGAACTTATAAATGTAGGTCGGGCTCGTTCTTCAGTCTTATCAATAGTGGATTTAATTTCTTCCTCAAATTCGTCAGTTCCGAGGTTAATCTCTTTCAATTCATTGATAGTAGATTTAATTTCCTCCTCAAATTTTGGGGCGGAGCATCTTCTATTGGTTCATCAGTAGAGTCATCCTCTATATCGAGAAAATACTCTTTTGACTCACTAGTAACAACCATGCAAAATTCAGAATCATCGACTAAGAGTCATCCTCTATATCGAGACAATCCTCTTCTGACTCACTAGTAACAACCATGCAAAATTAAAAATCATCGACTGGTCCAACTGTACCAAATCTGAGACTTTCTTTTGAATTGGGAGTTCAACCTTTAGCATTCCATAGTTTTTCAAAAAGTTGAAATTTATCTTTTGGCATTTGTTTTGGTAAGTGTCCCTGTTGAATTAACTTTTGAACACAAGGAGAGAAGTAACCAAAAGGCAATTCCATTAATTCATTAGAATAAACATCCAAATTTATATGTTTTTCAAGCTCAGTAGAGGTAGAAGCACGGTAAAATTTGATCGGATTTGAACCAACACTACAGACTTCCTTGAAGNGTCCCTGTTGAATTAACTTTTGAACACAAGGAGAGAAGTAACCAAAAGGCAATTCCATTAATTCATTAGAATAAACATCCAAATTTATATGTTTTTCAAGCTCAGTAGAGGTAGAAGCACGGTAAAATTTGATCGGATTTGAACCAACACTACAGACTTCCTTGAAGTCTAAACTCTCGACCTTTTGAGGGAGAATCAGAGTGAGGGTCATAGTATCCACATAGTGGTTTATCCGATCATACTTTGTTTCATACTCATTCCTCTCTGTATCTTCTTGGGATATCTCATACTGAGGTTTCTTCTGCTTTGTCATCATTATTTCGATCTTCAGAACTGTCTTCATCATCAATGTTGATAGTTGGCCTAGTCTGTTCAACAATTAAACTGATCATTCCTCGTCCGCGTCCCCGGCCTCGACCTCAGGTGCGTGAACTAGAGGAACCTCCACCAACTCGTTGTAGGGGAGTGGTAGAAGGTTGTTGAAGCGGACTTGTATGGAATCCTTTTTGTGATTCTCCTGAATCTTAATCTTTGTTTGTGATAACTTCACGAGAGAAGACAGTCCTCTTTGGAGGCTCGTAGTAGGCAGCATCTTCATGGATACCAACTTTGTGTACTGAAAATGGTTGTAGATCTCCCTTGATGCAATTTTCTTGACCATCTTTGTGGTATTTGATGCACTGGTGTAGAGATGACGGAACCATATTGTGCTCATAAATCCATGGTCAACCCAATAGAGCATTAAAGGATGTCTTGACGTCGATGATATGAAATTTAACGGTTGTTATGAGTTCTCCAACCTTCATCAATAATGTAAATGAACCAAGGGCTCTCGTTATTGATCCAAGGGCTCTTTCTCCCTTTTGGTTGAATCCTCTTAACATCATCTTATCGGCAATAAGATCTTGAGCTTCAATATCCAAATAGGCCAATGTCCGTAGGCTCATCAAGTTAAGAGATGCCCCTGGATCCACTAAAACTCTGGATAACACAAATCTGCTGATGTTAACGGAGATGTAGAGCGGACGGTTGTGGTCGGCGGTACCGAGGAACAAGTCTTCATCTGTAAAGGTTACCCCTGACTGTTCTCTCAATAAGGAAACTTCATCTGAGGATGTGCTAGCCAACTGAGCTAAGAAAATTTCTGGATCAAGCAAAGCTACTTTGACAGGATCAGAGCGTCGTAGATGCTTAGTCGAGCAGGCAACTTCCTAAGATGAGCTATCTATCAGAGCGTCGTAGATGCTTAGTCGGGCAGGAAACTTCCTAAGATGAGCTAGCACGTTGTAGTCTACTTTGTAGGGTCCTCCGATTTTATCTTGATTATGTGGTTCTTCTACTAGCAGAGGTGGGGGTATCTCTTCTTGAGTCATTATCTATTTTCCTTTGTCTATTGGAGCTGTTCTTGGTGGTAACACTTTTTTGCTCCTCAAGTTAACTTCTGTGACTTCTTCTTCTTGAGATATCAATGTTGAATCTTCTGGTGTCTTTTCCTCCTCGTCAAAAAGATCTAAGTTGATGGCGAGTTGTGTACCATGACGCTCCAGAATTGGCTCTTAGTTATCGGTGATGTCGTAAGTGGTATTATCGATGTCTTCTTTGGACTTGACAACGAGTTCATCGGACTCAAGTACGATTTGAGGATCATTTTGGGGATCGAGATCACAACTAGCTTGGTTATAATTAGTCACGTTATTACCAGAAATAGTCAAAACGTAGCCGAAATCACAATCATTATATTCATAAGACCCCGGAGGGACAAAAAGATAATCATACAAAGTCAAGTGTTCGAGGATTTTCTTTCCCAAATCCGAGACAACCAGTCTAGTAGAGGTAGCCCCTATCCTACCCCTCGTGCTATCAATATTGGCAGTGACGCTTTTCTTCTTCTTATTCTTTGTCTTTGATGATGATGGATTTTCTAGTGAAACCTTCATCTTGGGCTCGGTATGCTACAGACTGTGAATGGAGGCTTGTTTTGATGCAGACTGTATTTTGTTCAGTATCTTTTTGGACGACCTACTCCAGGCCTCCTTCCATCCTTCTTCGGTATTTGTAGAAGCTTGTTTCGATGAATCCTGTATTCGATTGAGGACCTCTTGAGTTCATCCCAAGTTGTACTCCATCCATCTGTTCCGACATATGAATCAATTTGGGAGATTGACTCAACTGAAATCATGTTTATGAAACCTTTTTTAGGTTCTCTCAAGTAGTCCTTCGGGATTGTTATATTCTCTTCCTTGAGGTTCTTCTCAAGCCAGTCTTTAAAGACAAAACACTTGTCTATAGTGTGCCCAAGCAACCGGTGGTACAAGCAATAATTCAGTTCATTCTTCTTATCCACCTCTTCGGGTTTCTTTGGATCAGGCAGTTTGAATTCTGGTTTCTTCATCAAGCTTTTGAATATTTTAGGTACAGCTTCATCTTTGAAGGAATACAAAACTTTCTATCGCTCTAACAGAGATATTCTTTTCCCGTTGTTCGAGGTGATCCCTCTTGAGATGGCCATTGGTTGGATTGACTGCTCTATTTCTGAGAGTACTGTGACGAAGACTGACGATGCTCTTCTGCATATATCTTTATCGGCTGCTTTCCTTTGTCGATAGTTGCGACTACTCCTGATTTCTTTTCGAACACTCTGGTTACCTTAGCCTTTTCATGTGGCTCCATGTGCTTCATTTCTTCTTGAAGACTGCTGGCTTTACTGAGTAGCTTCTCGAAGGATTTGATGGTGAGTCCCTTAAGCATGAAAGCTACTGGCCCATGAATGCTTTTGAGCAGAATCTCAATCGCTTAATGTTCTTGTAGTTGAGGTTCACATTTCATGCTAAGGTTTCTCCACCTCAAAATATAGTCTGCCAAAGTTTCGTTGGGCTTCTGCTTCTTCATCATGAGCTCTCCAATAGACACATGATGTTGTGCCCCAGAAAATCTTTTCACAAACAACTGTTCCAACTCAGAAAATGTTTTAACTGACCCGTTAGGCAAGTCAGCGTACCAGTCGAAAGCAATCCCTGACAAACTGTTGGCAGAGTAGAGCCTCATTATTCCTCGTGTTGCCAAAACTGGCTCGAAAATGTGCTATGTGCTGTCTAGGATTTCCAGTCCCATCAAATATCTTGAAGTTTGGGGCCACAAAACCCTTAGGGAAAGGGACGGAATCGAATTCCTCCGGGTAAGGTCTACCCTTTAAAATTGATGCACCACCCTTGGACTGGGCTAAGGCATCCCGTACTTGTTCAACCATTTGCTTGAACTCTTTTTCTGGCATGGCACCTGATGGAGAATCTTTCTTTGGTTGTTCATCTTTTTCTGCTGAAGTAGCCTCCCTTCTTTCATTTGTGATGTGTATGATTTCTGGCTGATTAATCTCTGGAGAAGCTAATCTTGGTGCTTGTGATTGTCCCTGAATGGTGGCCATGGCGGTCATAGCTGCAGTCATCTCTTCTCTTCTTTTCTCTAGTAGAACAACTTGCTCATCGCTTAGGAGGATAACCCTACGTAGCTCATCTACGGCGTTCTCCTTGGCGTGAGGTTGAGCCTCGCACGCAAATGTGGTAGCTCTGGTTTCGATCACATGGACATCCATGAAATCCTCCTCCAAGTAATCACCGTAATCAAAATCTTCATTGTCACTATTGACGGAAACTCCATGCTCTCGAGCTAACTCAGAAATCTCAATCCTAAGTTTCTCAATTTTTTCTTCAATTATTGATTCCTTGATTGCTTTAAGATTTGGAGGACCTTGGTGGATATCTTCTATTTGTTCCTCCATCTCGCTGGCTATGATCGCGACGATGTCAGATATTTCAGGCACTGGTTTTACTTCCTATCCTGTAGGCTCACTGAACTGCATCGGTGCAGCGACCTTGGGTACCCATACCCTCTTCTTTTCAATAATGATGCCTCAGGATGGAACGTCTTAGTAGAGACATCGGTATGTCAAGGGAAGGTATTCTCCCTGTGGTGTAGATCAGCTACAGTGTCAGGTAATCGTCTTGTCTTTCTTTCCGTGATTGCAGGAATGACGGGTAAGCTCCTCGGAAATCGGTCGGCAACCTACGGTCCTAGTGATGGTATGGTCGGTGATGATTATAGCAGTATCAACTCGGTTTCCCAAACGGAGCCAGACGGGAACACGGGTAGGTGACTTTATAGTCGACTTATGAGATTTTCCAGCGGACTTAACATCCTTCAAAATTTCTTTTTTCATGAGGGGAAATTGCATGTCCCACTCATTTTAGTAATTCACTAACAAAACATCCTTCTTTAGTAGAAAGCCTTCTAAAGATTGCACTAACTCGGGTGATGGGGATGAATTTCTTTCCCTCCTCACCATGTCCATGAAGTGATGGTAATGCGGCAGCAATCTTCCGGATACTCTCATATTCATCAGTATCTATCAGCGGATGGAATCTACTCCCTCGTAGGAGTGGATAAATTTTTGGTAACACCTCTTTAACTCGATGAGGCTCCTCTTCAACGGGTGTGTTTTCAAGAGTCTGGGCTTTGATGGCCCTCCGAATTCTTCTATTGTGGTTCCTCCTTTGAGTTTGGGTCAGTGGTACAGTCCTTGAGCTTGACCCGATCTCAAACACAGGTGGTAGAACAGTTAATCCCTTAGTCGGATCTTCAATGTCCATCACTTCTTTCCCCTTAGCAGTAGTAAAGATAGCAGGCTTGACGGGTGNCCCTATAGTTAATTACATCTTAAATGACCAAAGTCACCTAAGAAGACTCTCGATAAAAATCTAGAAAAATTTATCTTCAAGGAATTTCAAAGGGTAGGACTCTTCAACGAAATCGGACGTAGAGGTGTGAAAGACAAGGAATTTCAAAGGGTAGGACTCTTCAACAAAATCGGACGTAGAGGTGTGAAAGGGGATTAGTATCTTAAATGACCAAAGGCACCTAAGAAGACTCTCGATAAAAATCAGGAAATATTATCTTCAAAAATTTCAAAGGGTATTTTCAATGAGATCAGACGTAGAGGTGTGAAAGGGGATTGGTTCAAATTTGGAACATTTTGTACACTTAAGAAGACTCCCGATAAAAATCAAGAAATATTATCTTCAAGGAATTTCAAAGGGTGGAACTCTTCAACATACTCTCGATAAAAATCAAGGAATATTATCTTCAAGGAATTTCAAAGGGTAGGGCTCTTTAACGAAATCCTCTCGATAAAAATCAAGAAAAAATATCTTCAAGGAATTTCAAAGGGTAGGACTCTTCAACGAAATCGACACCTAAGAAGACTCTCGATAAAAATCAGGAAATACTATCTTCAAGGAGTTTCAAAGGGTAGGACTTTTCAATGAGATCGGACATAGAGGTGTGAAAGGGGATTGGTTCAAATTTAGAACATTTTATTGTAGAATCCAAAGGAGGAGGGTGAAAGGGGATTGGTTCAAATTTGGAACATTTTATTGTAGAATCCAAAGGAAGAAGAACTAAAGGATGTCAGGGATCCAGAGGTGAACCTCGGTGACTTCCCAAGCTATCCTAATGTTTGACTTCAGTTTTGAGGAGAAATATTTAGGTGTTTCATCTTGCTAATTTTATTATTTAGGGCTTACATTCTTGTGAAATGACCACACAAATAGCCTGAAAGATGTGAGGATTTAGGTCATAACAAACGACAACCTCAGAATCCTAAGACGAGTTAGGGCTTATATTGTATAGCAGGGCTATGCAAAGGCCTAAAGATAAGGTGAGGATTTACGTTGCATAAGCAAGCAACCTCGAAGTCCTATGGCTTTGTTGTTTAAGTCTAAGGAAGGAAGATTGGTTTAGCTGGGGAAGGCATGTTTTGCTGTTGAAGATGGCCGTGCTGCTCACCATGCTAGCTCCAAGCTCCTCGCCACGACAAGTTTTAGTTATCTAGTGTGTCAAGTTATAATGTCAAATCAGGTGGCCCTATGGTTGAAGTTCTTTAATTCTAGTGTGTCAAGTTATAATGTCAAATCAGGTGGCCCTATGGTTGAAGTTCTTTAAATTTTATAGAGGGCATATTAAAGTTGATTAGAGCAACAGTGGGCCCTATGGTTGAAGTTCTTTAAATTTTATGAGGGCATATTAAAGTTGATTAGAGTGACACCAGTCCCTATGGTTGAAGTTCTTTAAATTTTATGAGGGCATATTAAAGTTGATTAGAGCGACACCAATTAGTATGTTTGAAGTTCTTTAAATTTTATGAGGGCATATTAAAGTTGATTAGAGCGACACCGGTTTGGTGAAGTTCTTTAAATTTTATGAGGGCATATTAAAGTTGATTAGAGTGACACCGGTTAGGATCTAGTTCTTTAAATTTTATGGGGGCATGTTAAAGTTGATTAGAGCGACACAGGTTAGGATCCTACAGTTTTAAATTTTATGAGAGCATATTAAAGTTGATTAGAGCGACACCGGTTAGGATCCTACGGTTCTCTCTAAATTTTATGAGGGCATATTAAAGTTGATTAGAGCGACACCGGTTAGGATCCTACGGTACCTTAAATTTTATGAGGGCATATTAAAGTTGATTAGAGCGACACCGGTTAGGATCCTACGGTTCCCACGTTCCGGATTTTATGAGGGCATATTAAAGTTGATTAGAGCGACACCGGTTAGGATCCTACAGTTCCCTCTTTCTGGCATCACTATTTTCTATTGGATTCACTTAGTCCAGATTACGGTTCCCTTGTTCCGGCATCACTATTTTTTATTGGATTCACTTAGTCCAAATGAACTTATGAAACCGTCGTCCCGGCACCACTATTTTCTATTGGAATCACTTAGTCCAAATGAATTTACTAAACTCTCGTCCCGGCATCACTATTTTCTATTGGAATCACTTAGTCCAAATGAATTTACTAAACTCATATTAATGAGTTCCATAATTTCATTTAAACCGTGGGAAGCCTCGTTAGCAACCGTAGGTTACCTTCTGAGTTCCATAATTTCATTTAAACCGTGGGAAGCCTCGTTAGCAACCGTAGGTTACCTCTTCTGAGGGATTCCCAATCATTCGATAGAGACATCTTAGTTTTGTTGAAGTTGTAGTTTTATGTGATGTTTGTGATTAAATTTTGAGTTGTTTTATATTTTGAATGTTGTGGCGGTGAATTTTATCTTGGTTGATTTTAGTTTTGGTTTTGGTTATGGTCATGTGGCTATCCAGATGGTTTTAGTTTTCATGCAGGGTGACATCGTTGTTTAGCATGCAAATTTGCAGGCATAAAAGTACAATATGAAAGTACCAGAAAGACAACGCTGAAAACTGTAAAAGAGTACCTGGCGAGTTTTCTCGTTCTACCACCTGGAACTTAAAATGCATGTTAGGGCAGTTTTTATGAGAGGAAAAAAGTAAGGTTTTCCTAACCTTATGTCATATTTTGGTGAGTCCTTAAAAGTTTAATTAAGGATGATTTTGCTAAGCAAAATATATTAAGTTTAGTAGATCTTCGAGTTGTCCAACAGGTCTAGAGAGAAGCAGGTCCATGCTACTCTCTTGCTGCCTGGTGGAAAATCCCGTGTTCTTTTTAAACTTATTATGTTGCTTAATAATTCATCCTGTAAATACCCTTAATGCTCAGTGAACCTTGGTGTCTCAGTTATCTCTAAGAATAAGGTAATTATCACTTATCATTTAATTTGAAAATTATGTGGGTGAAGACCCTTAAAGAGGCAAGTTAATGTAATTTGAACACTTAGCCAAATTTTTAATCCTAATTGGGCTTAGTGGTGTTTTAAGGATGTTTGATTTAATTATGTTTATTTCTCTAATCCTTGTTTAATCAATTTTTTTGATCTAGCCTAAGTCACCACTCAAGCCCTTAAGACCTAGGTGAGTGTCTTAATTAGTTTTAAAAAGGGTTAAGCTTTAAGTGGTAATGATTCATGATTTAGATTCTATTTGAAAATCAAGATAGGGGTATTAAATTGATTAATTATTGACTTCAAAAGTCAAACCCCTAAATCCAAGATCATTTAATTTTAATAAACTTCCGGATTTTAATAATTTAAAAATTTATTAATCTTAATTAAGAAAGTGAAATTGGTTTCTACCAATTAACCCCTTTG
>JXCR01125635.1:113722-137045 GCA_002079205.1 Phalaenopsis hybrid cultivar | reverse complement strand
GGTTAGGTCACATTTAGTGCATGGGTCCAAGTGGGTGCAAATGACCAAAACTTGGGTTTGGGCTAGGTAAGCCATGTCAATTGGCCCAAATAACTATTTAATCTGGTGTAGATGATCATAAGGAACAACTTTGGTGAAGGATGAAAGTGGTTTTGAGTTTAATTTTGAACTCTAATTAATTTGGTCATGTTGGGCTAGGCTTTAGTCTAGCTTGGGTTAGCCTTGAGCTAAGTCCAAATTGATTATTATAAATGGTCAATAGGGATGTCATGAAGAGTTTTCAACATGAATTGGATGCCAATTTGGAGGTTAAGGCAATCAATTGGGTGAAATTTGGGGACTTAGCTAATTTGGGGCTAAATTTGGGAATTTTGGATTTAGGCCAAAATCAAATGGATTTGAGACTTCACCAAGGCCAATTGATGGTTCATTTTGATGTATAGGAATGTTATAAAGATTTTGTAACATTAATTGAGGCCAATTGACTAGGCTATGAGTTCAATTTGGTGAATTAGGTCATATAGTCAAAATTGGGGTTTTGACTGAATCAAAATTGGGTTTAAATCATAGACCAATTGAGCTTGGATTTTATTTAGTTTGGTCATATAAAATGTGATTTTGAGTTTATGATTGGAATTGGGGTCAATTGAGATCAAATTGATGGACATTTGAATTGGATTTGGGGCAATTTGAGTCTTTAAAGAGCAATTTGGGATTTTACTTAAAGATGGTCAAATTGGGTCAAGTTTTAGTTGAAATAAATGGAATTGGGAGTATTTGGGATTTATTGGGATTTTCTGGGAATTTTTGGAATTTTTGAGATTTTGGCTACGGAGGGGTATTTTGATAATTTGGGGATGTTTTAGGGGTAAAAGGCCAAGATGGATGTTTTGGTAGAGTTGAGGTACCAATCATCACCAACAAGCCACGGACCAATAAGAACAGGGGTAAAAGGCCAAGATGGGTATTTTGGTAGAGTTGAGGTACCAATTATCACCAATAAGCCATGGACCAAAGGAAACTCCATTTTGGGTCCTCTACATAGTGGTCTTAGCCAAACCATAGCCTTAGGGCTAGTAGGTTTAGAGGACCATCTACATGAGTATCCTAAAAGATCAAGGGATCTAGGGTAGAAATTTGAGTTCATGGTTGTGAGTGATTGTGAGTGTAGATGAGTGTAGTGAGTGTAGTGAATGTAGTGAATGCCTTAGCTCCAGACCAACACCCAGGGTTAACCAAAAGCTCCAGCAACCCTAAGGGTGACTCATCTTGAGTTTCCCCCACAGTGGCCCCACCTACTAAGTATTTAGAGGTTGATAGCAATATGTGGAACTTCAAGTTGAGTGGAGAAGAGTTTGGAATTTCTAATGGTTAGGGTTCCATGTCTAGTTTTCTAAGAATAGCCAATAGGAAAATCCTATGGCTAGAACTTATGCTACTAAAGAGGAAAAACTAAACTTCAACCAAAAATGAGGTCAACAGATTACTTGGGACAACTTTTGTCCTCTTTCTCTCACTATAGTGATATCTAAAGTTATGAGTAAAATTATAGTTAACAGATTGCAGCCTCATCTTACTCATATTATTACTGATCAGTAGTTTGCTTTCATTAAGGGTAGGGATATTACAGATAATATCCTTTTAGCACAAGGGATTATTGAAGAGTTGGACAAAAAGTGTAGAGGGTAAACATGCTCCTTAAATTTGACATAATGAAAGCTTTTGACACTATAAGCTGGGACTCTATAATTAATATTCTACAGGCTAAAGGCTTTAAATAAGATTTCTGCTCTCTCATTCAGAGGTGTTTATCTAATAATAACTATAGTGTGATGGTTAATGGTAAAGCTCATGCTTTATCTTCTGCTAATAGAGGTATTAAGCAAGGAGACCCTCTTTCTTCCACTATTTTCATAATTTCTTCTGCTTACATGTCTAAGCTTATTAATAATCTGCAATATGAGCATCCTTATCTTCAGTTCTCTCATAATTCTAAAATTGTGGTGAGTCACCTTGCTTATGTTGATGATACCATATTGTTTTTAAATGCTAGCAAGCATGCTATCAAAGCTACCATGTCCTTGTTAAAGGATTTCCAAAACATTTCAGGTATGATGTTCAACTTAGCTAAGTGCTCCATTTATTTTAGCAAAGGTGCTCCCTCTAACACACATGCTTGGGCTTCAAACTTTATTGGCTGTAAAATCTCTAAGCTACCTGTAAAGTATCTTGGGGTAAGCATTCTTAGAGGTAGAACTAAGCAAACACAGATGGATGAGGTGATTGAAAAAGTCAAACTCAAGATTAATGACTGAAAAAATACTTTCTTTTCTAATGGGGGTAGGCTCACTTTGCTGAAAAGTGTCTATGCACACTTCCACTCTACACTATGCAAGTTCTCAAAACTAAAAAAACACTCAAAAGAATCTTGAAAAAATCTTTAACAAGTTTCTTTGGAATGGCTCTAGATCGTCTAAAAGTTGGACTACTTGTCACTATACTTGCAAGCCTCTTTGTGTAGATGGGCTTGGGTTTAAAACTTTACAACATAATATTGGTATTAACATGTGTAAACTCTAGTTGAAATTTTGATTGGGGGAGTCACTATAGGCTCAATTTATTCTACAAAAGTATTGTAAAAATCTTCATCCCTCTACGGTAAATTGGATAGTGGGGGATTCTAAGCTTTGGAAGGCCATTATTGCTGCATGGGATGTAGCTTCTCATTTTATGTTTTGGGACATTGGAGATGGTAGTATTTCCTTTTGGAAGGATGATTGAGGTATCTCTATGTATTCTACTTTGCCAACCTCAGGTTATGATGCTAATTTGCTAGTCTCAGATTGCTGGATTGATGGTGACTGGAATTTAAGAATGCTGAATTCATTAGTTGGTGAGATAGCTCCTACTATTGCTACTATTCCTATTCATGCTAAAGATAAGGATTTCCTCTTTGGAAGCATCATGCTAGAACATTTGTTATTAAATTACTTTAGTTGAATTTGCACTCTCTTACTCCTTGGAAATGGCATGTTTGCACTTGGCATAAATTTATTTCTCCATCTATTTCATTTTTCCTTTGGAGATTTTTTCATGAACTTCTCCCTCTTGATGATATACTTAAGCTGAAATGAAACTTGCTTCTTATTTTTATAATTATAAAAATGATGCCGAATCTTTCAATCACTTGTTTTTTTATTGTCCTTTTGCTAAAGAGGTTTGACAATGTATTGGGTGCTATTTGGTATTATTTGGCCCTCAAAGCTGACTCTTAAATCTACTATTCAGACTTCAAAGGATTTTGACTCTTTTTTAAACAAGCATTTTTACTTTCGTGTTATAGTCTTATGGTTTATCTGGATAGCTAGGAAAAGTCAAAAATATGAAGCTTGTTGTCACACTCCCTCCCCCACATCTATTTTAGCAGTGGCTTATTTTAAAAAGGCTGGAAAGTTTTCCATTGGATAGGATGCCTCTCCTACTATGGGTAGGGGTAGGAAACCCATTTTGATTAAATGGGCACCACCCGCCCATGGCTGGTTTAAAGTTAATGTTGATGTGAGTTATTCCAATGCCTATACGGGTATGGGAGGGTTGATTAGAGATGATTATGATAAGTTCATTGCTTATTTTGCTTCACCTTGTATTGCTAATTCTTCTCTTGAGGTAGAGACTATGGCAGTGCTTCATGCTCTTCAAATTGTTGCCTCTCTAAATTTAAATGGCATTGTTATGGAAATTAATTTTGAAACACTGCTTAACAATCTATCTGTTAAGCTCAAACCACCATGGTATATCTTATCCTTACTGAGAAGAATTTGGTATATTATAGAGGTGCAACACCTAAATATACTTTATTCATTTACTTATAGAGAGGAGAACCAATCTGTGGATTGATTGGCTAAATGGAGGGTGTGAAGTGCTACTGTTGGGGAGTCTCCTCTCCCTTTGTTGCATAAGCTTATAAAAAGTGATTTGGAAGCTTCTTATGCTTGATTTTAAGTTACTACCCTTTTATTTTAGCTCTTTTTCGGGTAACATGGGACTGACTTTGGCTTTATTGGAATGCATATTTCTTTGTTTCTTGGATTTGCTGGAATGTAATTTTCATCCAAGTAGTGTTGACTGGTTATTGTTGCTAGATCTTTTATTTGGCCAGGATTATTGGGGTGTTCAACAGGAAACCTTTAATTTAGTATTACTTTTGCTTCCTATATTTTTGGATTTTTGTTCTCTGTTTCGGGTTTACTATGGCATTTTATGTTGCTTTGACTTATGGAAGGTGGATGGCTATAACTGTTGGCTTAGGCAGTTTAAGCTGGCTGTACTCTACTTGGTTTGCATTTTTGGCTTGGTTAATTGCTTAGCTGCAGTCATTTATAGTTCTAGTACCCTGAAATATTACTCCTCTGGGCTTTCTATTTCTGTTGTAGGCTATCATTGTCTGAATTTGCTCACTATTAGAATGTCATTTTGGTTTAGTCTCTTTTTGGTGAATATAGATATTTGTTGAGTTGATTTGGAAACTCTTGATTTTCTAATGGCTTTTTGGGAGTTTGCTGGAAGGCTTCCTTGGTCCAGGTTCTAGTTGCTGGACATTGTACTGTATTTGGGTTTAACTGAATGGGATTTCTTCATGGGCTAGGATTTTAGTGGTGCAGCTGTTGTCAAAATATTAACCGCACTTGTTTGCTGCTGCTATGGAGCTTTTGATTCTATTTTTGGTTTTTACTACCTCATTGCACTCTTTCTAGATTGGATGGTGGTTGGAAAGCATTTTTTACTTAGATTGTGTTTGATGGACACTGTTATGCATTTAGCTGGTCAGCCCCTATACCTTGATAGTGCTGACATTACTCAATTTTGCTTGATGCCATATTGGGTTTTAAGTATTTGGACACAACTTCCATCTAGTCTTCACGGTTTCTCCGAATTATGGGAGATTTTACTATGTTGCTACAAGATACTTATGTACTCTTATATTCATTCCCTTTATTGTTATTATTCTTTTAACTATTTTACAAGCATTGCATGTTGTAACCTCACTATGACTTGGCAGAGAAATTCCTTATTGAATGTAGGTTGGGTCTAAGTTTGTTGTTGATCCCACTAGACATTACACTCTTAGCTATGATTTTGTTCTTCTCTACTAAAGCTGCCACGAGTTTTGGTTTACATGTAATTTTTGGGTATTCACTTTTTTTTAGTATACATTTTGAGGATTTACATGTATTTTTTGATTTTTTTTGCATGGAGTTGTACTGTGGATAGTGGAACCCCTAGGATCATGATTTATTTTATTTTATTTTTAGTTGGGGATCCACTATCCCTCCTTAATTTTGTACCCCCTTTTTCTTTATTAACGCTTAAGGAGCCATGAGTTGCTCTTTTAATTTATATATATATATATATATATATATATATATAGATATATATATATATATATATATATATATATATATATATATATATATATATATATATCCACATACGAGATGAGAGTGACGGGAGCGACGACGGCTAGAATTTCTTCTGGCATTAATGGCGATTTCACTTTCCTCCTTTGCTGGTGAGATCTTTCCACTGTTTTTCTTTACGTTAATTTGTGTTTTCTATCATGCCTCCGATTTCTTGATCTTTTGTTGATGCTGTCTTAGATGGGGGTGGTGGTTCGACCGCCCCTTCCTATAAATTTTTCCCGCAAAGCTTTCACGATACTCTTTCTGTTGGGGGTGATTATACTTTTATCAAGAAGTTAGGAAAGAAAAATGGGAAGCTTGCGCTTTATGTATCTAAGGATGAAACTTCCATTCTTGCATCATCTTGTTGCTTGGCCCAAGTGGGTAAATTTACTTATGTCATACCAAAAGTAGAGTTGATCAGGAGAGAATTTGAAATGCTAAAACTAAAAGGCTGATGGAAGGTGGGTATTATACACGATAGACATATTTTGATACAATTAACCAATGATGAGGACTACACCCATCTTTCTGTTAAAAGATTTATGTGGGTAGAAAATAGTATGTTGAAATTTCAGAAATGGTCTATAAGCCTTGATCCTAAAGCTGAATTGCCCATTATTCCAGTTTAGATTCATTTTCCAGGGCTTAAACTAAACTTATTTAATCATGAGATTCTATATTTGCTTGTGCTACTTATGGCAAGCCTCTGAAAATGGACCATGCTACTTTTACCTTATCGAGACAATATGAAGCGCGTATTTTGGTGGAACAAGATATTACACATGCATTTTGCAATGAAAAATGGATAAGATCACAACACAAAGGTTATTGGCAGCCGGTTGAAATTGAGAGGCATCCGCCTTACTGTACACATTGTTCTATGTTTGGCCATCAAACTACTTCTTGTTTTCGATTGAATCCACAACTCAAAAATACACACAATGCAACACATATTATTTCACTTGCCAACAACACAAATATTGAACATCATGTTGTTCAAACTAATGCTGAAAATGGTATGTTTCTGTTGATAATCTTACTAATATGGACATCTATAATTTGCAGTCTTTGGAAAAGGGATCTATAAATAATTGTGTTGAGGCTTTACCTCAACAATTAAACATAATTGAAGGGCATCAAGACCTTGATCTCTTACAATCTTACAATGATGTGAATCCGCAACTATTGCAGATTAATGGCAAAGTTGTGTTGACCAAAAATTTAGATGAACATAATGCAAATGTGGCTTTTGAGGAGCCTATGGACACTACATTGCTTTAGGGGCACACTCCTGATAATGGACACTCTACTTTTTCTAATACTTTGGTTCATTCTAATTTAGTTAGAACTCATTCCAATGTTGTTGATTTAACTACTGCTTTATCTAATGCCACTATAACTTTGGAAAATGAATGGCAGGTTCAAAAACATTCGAGAAAGAAGGCTAAGCATAACATTGAGCTATCTAGATTAAATGCAAGTAATATTATTTAGGAATGAACTTATCACTTTGAAGGAGAATAGTTGATCAACTCTATTAGATCTTCTAGAAGGGCTGGTCTATGACACCATGATTAATATTAGGGTATGGAATATTAGGGGAGTGGCGGACCCTAACTCCCTTAATAGGCTCAAAAAGCTACTAGATCTTGTTGCTAATTCGGAAGCTTTGGTTCATGTCAATAAACACAAAATTCTTGATAAATTCAAAGCTTATTGTTCTCACTGTAATGTTAACAACAAGATTTGAATTTTCAGGAAGCCCACTGTCACTCTCTCCATTATAGAAGATGAGGAACAATATATTCTAACTCAAATTAATTTTGAAGGTTTTCAGGGATGGGGCACTTTTGTTTACTCTAGCTTTTATTTGCATTAAAAAAAATTGCTTTGGCAAAAAATTGAGACTATGGGAAGTATCAGCAATGATAATTACTTTTTTGATGGGGACTTTAATAAGATAATGAAGCCTGTGGAAAGAAAAGGAGGGGGTAGAGTTGAGCCTGCTCTTATTAATAGATTTTTTTGTTTCTAATGCAGGTCTTTATGACTTGGGTTATTCTGGTTCTCCTTGTACTTGGAGGAGGGGATTTCTTTATCAGAGATTGGATAGATTTTTAGCTAATTCGGCTTTTCTAAATCATTTTCCTACTGTGAAGGTTCAACATTTGAGTCATGTTACCTCTGATCATAATCCAATTTTGCTCACTTTGGCTTTTACTGTCAAACCAACTATATCTCGCTTCAAATTTCTTAATGTTTGGACTTCTCATAAAACTTTTCTCAATTTGGCAACTCAAGCTTGGAAATTTGATGGTGCTGGATCTCCTTGGTTTGTTTTGTGGAAATTACGTAAAATGGTGGTTGCTCACCTAATTAAATGGAATTACCAGGTCTTTGGTAATGTTCATAAAAAAGTCCAGGATACTTAGAATATTGTTGATTCCTTGGAGGCCCAACTTGATGTTTCTCCTCACCTTGTGGACAATGTTGCTCAGGCTCATCTTACTCTCTTGGAAGCTATTGCCTTAGAGAAAAAATTGCTTAAGCAGAAGGCCATCGATTCTTCCTTTATTGTTGGAGATAGGAACACTAAATATTTTCATGACACTCTTAAGCATAGAAGAAATATTAATGGCATTTTAAAAATTAAGAAAGGGGATGGGAGTATTTTATCCAATATGGAAGATATTGGTGATATTGTTGTTATCTTTTTCACTGAGTTATTTCATTCTACTACTCACATTATGCCTGTTGATCCCATTTATTATGAGGAGTTTAACTAAACTAATAATCTCAATTTGTCTTACCCGACTGATGAACTGGAAATCCTGAATGCTCTCATATCTATTTTCCCAAACAAAGCTCCTGGTCCTTTCTACATTAAATCTTGGGAGATCATCAAGAAGGAGGTTATTCTAGCTATTCAAAGTTTTTTCCTTGGAGATAATCCTTGTAAATATTTTACCTTTGCTCTGATTGTGCTTATACCTAAATTTAATGATAAGGTCATTTGAGATAACTTTCGTTCTCTATCACTTATAAATGTTATATCTAAAGTTATGAGTAAAATTATATTTAAAAGACTTCTTCCTCATCTCACTCATATTATTGTTGAACAACAATATGCTTTTATTAAGGGTAGAGATATTACTGATAATATTATTTTAGCACAAGGGATGATTGAGGATTTAGATAAAAAATGTAGGGGGTAACATGGTCCTCAAATTAGACATCAAGAAAGCTTTTGACACTATTAGCTGGGATTTCATAATAAATATACTACAAGCTAAAGGCTTTAAACAGGATTTCTACTCTCTAATTAAGAGGTGGCTGTCTAATAATAGCTACAGTGTGATGGTTAATGGTAAAGCTCATGATTTGTTTTCCTGCTAACAAGGACATTAAGTTAAGAGACCATCTTTCTCCCACTATTTTCATAATTGCTTTTGACTATCTTTCAAAGCTTTTTAATAAAATGCATTTTGAGCATCCTTATCTTAGATTCTCCCATAAATCTAAAATTGTGGTGAGCCACCTTGTTTATGCAGAAGATGCCATACTATTTTAAAATGCTAGTAAACGTGCTATTAAAGTGACTATGTCCTTGTTAAAGGAATTTCAAAACATTTCGGACATGAATTTTAACTTGGCTAAGTGCTCCATTTATTTTGGTAAAGGTGCTCCTTCTACCACACATGCTTGAGATTCTAACTTTCAGGCTGTAAAATCTCTAAACTTCCTATCAAGTATCTTGGGGTCAACATTCTTAGAGGCAAAACAAAGCAAACACAGATGTATGAGGTGATTGATAAAGTTAAACTCAAGATCAATGACTGGAAAAATACTTTCCTCTCTAATGGATTAAGGCTCACTTTGTTGAAAGGTGTCCTCTGCACCCTTCCACTTTACACTATGTAAGTTCTTAAAACTAAAAAAAGCACTAAAAAAAATCTTGAAACTATCTTTAGTAAGTTTCTTTGGAAGGGATCTAGATAATCTAAGAGTTGGACTACTTTGCATTATGCATGTAAACCTCTTTGTGCTGGTGGGCTGGGGTTCAAAACTCTGCAACATACTATTGATATAAATATGTGTAAACTTTAGTTTAAATTTCAGTTGGGAGAATCACTATGGGCTAAATTCATGCTATATAAGTATTGTAAAAATGTTCATCCCTCTTCTGTTAGTTGGAAAGTGGTGGATTCAAAGCTTTCTAAGGCCATTATTGATGTTCGGAATGTTGCTTCACATTTTATATTTTGGGACATTGGTGATGGTAATATTTCCTTCTAGAAAGATGATAGGGGTATCTCTATGTATACTAATTTCCCTATGCAAGGATATGATGTTAATTTGCTAGTCTCTATGTTAATTTAGCAATATTGCACCCTTTACTTGGTGAAATTGCTCCTGTTATTGCTAATATTCCTATTCATGCTCATGATAAGGATGTCCCCCTTTGGAAACATCATGCTAGAATTTTTGTCATTAAATTGCTTTACTCTAATCTACACTCATTTACTCCTTGGAAATGGAATGTTTACACTTTGAATAAATTTATCTCTCCCTCTATTTCATTTTCTCCTTTGGAGATAAATCCATAAATTGCTCCCTTTTGATGATATACTCAAATTGAAAGGGCTAAAACATGCTTCTTACTACTATAATTGTAAAATAGGTGTTGAATCTTTTAGTCGCCTGTTCTTTGAATGTCCTTTTTCTAAGGAAGTTTGGCATCAAATTGGATGCTTCTTTGGTATTACTTGGCCCACTCATCTGACATTTAAAACTGTTATTGGAATTTGGAAAGGCTTTGAACCTTCTTTTAACAAGCACTTTTATTTTCCTGCAATTATCTAATGGTTCATCTGGATGGTAAGGAATAGTAAAAAATATGAAGCTTCCTGTCACACTCCTTCTAGCACTTCTATTTTATATGTGGCTTATTTTAAAAAAGCTTGGAAAGCCTCCATTGGACAGAATGCCTCTCCCACTGTGGCCATGGGTAGGAAACTCATTTTGATTAAATGGGCACGACCCCCCAAGGTTGGTATAAGGTTAGTGTTGACGGGAGCTATTCTAATGCTTACATGGATATGGGAGGTTTGATTAGAAATGATGTCGGTAGATGCATTACTTATTTTGCTTCACCTTGTATTGCCAAGTCTTCTCATGAGGCAAAGACCTCTGTAGTGCTTGTTGCAATCAACACTATCACCTCTTTAAATTTAAATGGAGTTGTTGTGGAGACTAACTCTGAAGTAATTTTTAATATTTTTTTGGCTAAACTCAAGCCACATTGTTTTATCTTACATATGCTGAAAAGAATATGGTATTCCATAGAGAGGCATCACCTTAATGTATTATATTCTTTCACTTATAGAGAAGGGAACTAATTTGTGGATTGGCTTGCTAAATGTAGGGTGCATAGTGCTATTGTTGGTGATATTCCCCCTCCTATGTTGTATAACTTCATTAAAAGTGACTTGGAAGCCCCTTATGTTCGACTTTAATTTGCTACTTCATTATTCGGGATCCAATTGAAGAAACATGGGACTAGATTTGGTAACTTGGATTGCTATTCTCTGTATTTTTTGAATTTACTATTGCTGGAGCTATTATTTAGACTGGTACATTGTGGTGTTAAGCAGGATTATTTAGAGTTGGGCTCTCGATTTAGAGTATATTTTGAAAGCTTATGCTACTCTGTTATTGGGAAGTTTGATTTTTATAGCTATTGGCTTGAACATTCTAAGCCACTTAAACTCGGTTTGGTTCACATTGGTTTCATGGTTTACATTGGTTTCATGGTTAATTGCACAACTTATAGTTTTATTTAACTACTTTACTGTCCCACTAAGGTTACTAGATTTGTTTTTGGCTATCCTTGTCTAAATTTGCTTATTCCTGGAAAGGCTTTTTGGCTTAATCACTTATTGCTATATATAGATAGGTTGAGAGCTGGTTTGGTAACTCCAATTTTACTAATGGCTTTATGGATGCATGCTGGATGGCAGAGAATTTTGTTGTTTGAGCTTGTAATGTACTTGAGCCTTATTACATGGGATTTTTTGGTGCCTCAAAATTTAACTGGAGCTGCTGTTAGTATCAAGTGCTTCTCTTTGCTATTGTATTGGGTTTCTAATGATGGTTATGATTTCTACTACCTCTTAACAATTACTAGAAAGCATTTTGCAAATTGGCCCTTAAAATTACACACTGCTGATATTACTAATTACGGGAGGTTTCACTAGGCTTTTGCTAGCTCACTACAGCTTTTCACTACTACTCACAGTTGTAAGGAATTATGGATCACTTCTCTTTGTTGTCTAAGGATCATAAAGTTTTCTTTTATTATTTGTCTATACTGTTATTTCTGCATTAACCGTTTTTCCAAGCTTTGTCTATTGCAGCCACTATATGACTTAGTAGAATATCTTTTCACTGACAATAGTTTGGGTCTGAGTTTGTTGTTATTTCCACATGACTTTGCAGTCCTAACTATGATTTTGAGTTTCTATACTATTACAATCAAGAATTTTGGTCTTCTTACATATACTGGGTTGCTGCCTCATTTAGTCTTTGTAGGGCACTTACTTACTGATCGCTGGATTGATTCTTATGGACATGACCTTTCTTATTTGAATGTTTTCTCCTTTAATTTTGTAGAATTGGGTTTTGGTATACATGTAAATTTTGGGTATACTTTTTATTTTAGTATACTTTCTGTGGAACTACATGTATTTTTGATTTTTGTGTGGAGCTATATTGTGGATGGTGGAACCTCTAGGATTTTGATGTATTTATTTTTTATTTTTAGATGGGGATCCACTATCTTTCCCCCATATCTGTAGACTTTTTCCTTATTAGCGCGTAAGGAGCCATGAACTGCTTTTCCTTCTTTTTTTGAAAAAGGAGTACCAGAGNGAGAGAGAGAGAGGAGGAAGATTTGCCCCCCGGGGTGAGTCGGGGTGCTCCTGGGCTCGTAAACCCTTTTTATTGTTGTATGTATATATATATATATATATATATATATATATATATATATATATAATAGAAGAAGCATTACACGTGTCTCTGCATGTTGATTAGCAAAAAACAGTACAAAAGACATAGTTGGGACATGTCCCTTATCTCAAAAAACCAAAAATATTGACACATACCTATAGAGGGTGACCCATCCACTAAACACTGATCTAAATATCAAAAGGTTTTTCAATATATATAGCAGTTTGGGAGCATATAAAACAGACAACTGATTAAAGAGCCCGAGGATAGAAGGTGGTCTCTTTAAGAGCAATAAGAACATGAAACTAGTTGACAGTGATTCTAAGATGGGGGGCCTCAAGGGTATCACAATGGAGTAAAAGAGCTAATGGGGTAGGGAGTCTAGTAGCAGCAGATATGGAATTGGAATGAAGGCCTTGACTAGCCAGCCAATGGGTAGGTTTGTTACCTTCCCTGTAAATAAAAGTTCTTTAGAGGTTGAGGGTGTTCTGGATAATCCTTATCTTCTGTATCCAATGATTGTGATACTAAGAGGATTGATCATTAGAATTTAGTAGATTGATAAGCAATAAAGAATCCACCTCAAGCCACACACTGAACCAATTAGCTTTACAAGCAAAGATAAAAGCCCATAAAACTGCAATGAGCTCATCCTCAAGTGCATCCCTAGCTTCTATGGGAGCTAAAAAATATAGCAGGCAACTGCTGGAGGAATCCATGAAAACCCCTCCCACTCCAGCACCCCAACCAATATAACTACCATCAGTATTTAACTTGATGGTAGATTATTGGGGAGGCTTCCAATATGCCTTCTCAATTTTGAAGAGTTCACTGGGTTCAACAATCTTAAACTTGCAGATATTTGGGAACTTTTTATGCTGAGTCACTTTATTTAGGTGGGAGATACAATTTCTAATCACCTTGGATTGTTGGATATTAGTACCATCATGTTTGATACTATTTCTAGATACCCAGAGAAACCAGGCAACTATAAAAGGTATGGGATCATAATTGTTGCTAGTCCAGCTGTGCCAATCTGCAAAAATCTTAGACCACTTGAGTTCGGAGTTCTTCAGAGTAAGCATCTCCAAAGTTTTAGTCCAGATTCCTTGAGAAAAACTACATGTAAAGAAAATGTGGTTGAGATTTTCCTCATTTTGCAAACATAGATAACATCTAGAAGGTCCCCTCAAACCATTTAATTTAAGAATTTCATCAATGGGCAGCAGCTTGTTAAATAATCTCCAACAAAAGAAAGACATGGATGGGGAGAGGTATTTGTTCCATATAGTATCACCCCAAGGAACCAGGTCCTAAATGTAAAGCTTAGCATAGATGGACTTAGTAAGGCTCTAATTAGTGTAGCTTTGCTAAATAATTTCATCCTTTATGTTTTTGTCAAAATTTATCTTTGATATCTGGGTAAGATAGGGTTCTTGGTTTATGGACTGCAGTTTAGTGATTGACCAATGATCACCATCCCATAAGTCAGCAACAGTTAGGTGAGGGTTGAAGTCAGTTGGGGGAGTACTAAGCCAGTCATTGGGACACCAATGATCTAGCCATAAATTTACTTTTCCAGAACCCAATTCCCAAATGTACATATCCTTAGCAAGGTGTCTGACCTTGAGCATATTAACCAAAATTTTGGAATCCCCAACCTTCCTAGAGATAAGAGATGGACGTTGCCCCCTACAATACTTACCAGCCATGAATTTGGCCCAAAGAGAGTTTAGGGACCTAAAGTTAATCCACATTTTGCAAAAGTTCACTTGAATAAGATGTTGTAGCCTTTTAAAACCTAATCCTCCACCCATAGTGAGTTTTGCTGCCTTTTGTCAAGAAGCCCAATGAAGTTGTTGCCTTTGACCTGCCCATAGGAATATGTTGAAAACTCTCTCTAGTTGGATTTGAGTGCTTCTCTTCATAGAAGTGGTTTGGAGAATATAAGAAGGAAAAGTAGTTAGAATACTTTTAAGTAAAGTGATCCTTCCCCCATTGGACAGGAAAGAATGAGACCAACTAGTGAGATGGAAGTGAATTTTTTGAAATACATCATCAAATTGGATTAGTTTGGATCTACCATTGATAAGGTTCACTCCCAAGTATTTAATGAGGGGTTTAACAATAGAAAAACTAGTGTAGTCAAAATTCCACTACTCGCAGCTAGGAGAAGATCTTTTATTGAAAATTAATTGGCATTTAGAAGGGCTGAACACCATGCTAGACTGTTCTTGGAAGTTATTCAAGCATTCATAGACTTTTTAAACTACATTTTTATGGGCACTGGTGAAAATCATCTCATCATCTGCATAAACTAAGTGAGAGATGGCAATGTTGGATTTGTGATGATACCTTGAATATTGATGAGTGAGGATGACCTTGTCAAGCATTCTGAAAAGATAATGCATAACAATAATGAAAATAGTTGGGGAGAGTGGGTCACCCTATTTTAATCCTCTTGTAGCTGAAAAAGATCCCTAGGCCTTCCCATTGATAAGGATGGAATGGTTATTATTTGAAAGTCATCTGTATATTAGATTACAGAAATCAGAATGAAACCCCCTGACAACAAGGATATTCAGGATAAAATTTCAATCAGTGGTATCATATGCTTTTTTAATATCCAATTTATAAATCAGGTTTCCACCCATACTAATTTTGTCAAGATCCAACAGCAACTCCTGAGCCAGTAAGACATTATCAGTAATTGATCTTCCTTTGATGAAGGTAGTTTGATTGTGGCTGATTAGACTGTCCAAATGGGGTTGAAGTCTTCTAACAATGATCTTGCTAATGATTTTACTAATGACTGAAGTAAGGAAGATAGGCCTATAGTGATACCAAGTCTTCTTCATATCAGCTTTAGGGATTAAAACAAAAGAAGTGTCTCTGAAGTAGTTAGGTAAGTTATTGCCTTTGAAGAAACTAGTAATAGCCTCTGTCACCTCCTTCTTGATGATATGCCATGATTTTTATAGAAGTCTGCATTGTATCCATCAGGGCCAGCAGATTTAGAGCTATCCATATTGTCAGAGCAATCTAGATTTCAGATTCAGTTGGGGGTCAGTTAGATTGAGAAGGCTAGTGGTCTGAAAATCCTTAGTGAAATAAGTGCCATCAATATTATTATTGAGTGTGATATGAGTATTCAGTAAAGAATTTTAAAAACTAACAACACTATTAGCAATTCTTTCATAGTCATGAAGCCAGCACCCCTCAAAGAATTGTATGGAATGAATGGTGTTCCATTTCCTCTTGTAACTAATATAAGCATGTTAGAATTTAGTGTTTCTATCACCATCAGCAAAAATGTTAATAGAAGCCTTCTCTTTAAGGAAAAGGTCCTGGTTTTCAGTGGCAGTAATCAACTTTGTATGAGCAGTAAGGAAATCAAACTCCTGAGCTTGTCCATTTTGAACAGCAACTTCAAGGTCCTTAGCCTCCTTTTCAGTAGAGATAGCATTAGAAAACACATTACGAAAGGTGTCCCAACTCCACTTTCTAAGGGTTTTACTCAGTTTAATATGCCGGAGACTTAGCTTCATCATGGGATCCGAGTGATCAGCACCATTCCAGTTGGATTCAATAACATTAGCAAATTTAGGGTGAGTAGAACACAAATTCAGATATCTGAAAGGATTGGTGTTAGCAGGATGCTTTTGAGAAGTGATGGAAAGGAGTAAGGGCCTGTGATCTGAACTAGCAAGAGTTAGGTGGGTGACAAAAGTAAGAAGGTACTATTGGAACCACAAATCATTAACCAGTATTCTGTCCAACCTTTCCCACATCTTACCCCTTTTTCAAGTGAAAGGGGGGCCTTGAAAACCCAAATAAACAAGGCCATCTTTCTGAATATTATCACAGAAGGATGTCAGCTTGGAAATATTTGAGACCCCGCCCCCAGATTTTTCTGTTGCAAAAGATATGTTGTTAAAGTCACCCCCCACCAGCCAAGGTAAAAGCATCTTATCATTGCTCTGACGAAGGCATTCCTAGAGCTCTCTTATGTCTTCTTTATGGCATCCAGCATGGATGAAAGTGGAAAAACCTGAATAACCATTAATTTGGAGAGAAATGTGAAGAAACTAAGGGTGATCTATCTGAGTTGACCAATGTATTTCCCTCCTGCAGAATAACTATATCTTGTTATTAATATTAGTATAATAAGAGAAACCAAGGAACTTACTGGTAAACCTTTGAGGATTATGCTGAACCATAAGTTCAAAAATAGCAAAACACCAAAGCTTATGCTTCTTATTGAGGTAAATCAGTCTCTTAAAAGACTAAGGATGGGCAATGCCCCCAATATTTCAAGAAAAAAAATTAATCATGAGGGGGGGGGGGGATTGTTATTGAGAGAGGGCTGAGTTCTTGATTTGGTCCTCCCTATGAGTGGGGAGGGTCCAGTCAACTTCTGGCCACCTGTGTCCATAGCTTTGGATCCATTTTGTAGTTTCTAAATTTTTGAAACTTACTTCTTCTTCTTTTAAGTTTTCTATGTTTGCCACTCTTCCTCTAATGATATCAGCAATTATTCCTTTTTTAGTGGAATTCAAGATAGATTTAGCATTCCTTTTGGCCTCCCCTGAAGTCCTACCACCAATGGTAGGTGGGCCCTCAGAGGTATGGGGGGTAATGATTTTGATTTCATTTAGCTCCTCCCTGATTGTTAAGGGAGAAATGAGGGTAGGAGCATTATATTCAAAAGGAACAGATGAGCTCTTAGATGTGTCCACAAGAGTTTCACCAGGGTTTTCAGTCATGGATTCCATAACTAAAGGTACAGTGGGTTCCACAACAGTAGTCAACTGAACAACTTCCTTGTTATTTGTAGCTTTTTGGGGGGGTGAAGCCTGAAGCACCTATCTTTGGTGTACCCAAACATCTTACAGTGATGGCAATAATATGGTCTTTGCTCAAGCACCACATCCTACTAAAAGCCTTCCTTTTCAGACCCAATCCAAACTCTTTATTTCAAGTAGAGTGATGTCCCTCTCAATAAGGATTCTAGCCAAGGCTGGTTCGGCTTTGTTGAAAGTTGGTGCATCTACTTTCAAGGGCCTGCCTAAAGCACAACCAATATTGAATAAGGCATTTAGATTAAAGTATGGTAGAGGAAGTTTAGGCAATTTAAACCAAAGAGGGACCACAGGAGGTTTTGTGCTTGGGTCAAAACCTGGTAACCATTTTACAATCTTCATGTCAGTTCTCCCTATTCGAAGAGATTGCTTGGCAAAGAACCTAGCATAGTCCTCTTCTCCTGATAACTGGATGAGAAAATGCCTTCCATCAAGTAATCCAATTTTCCAATCCCCAATAAAGTTTGGTGAGGCAAAGGCACTCCTCACTAAATCCATCTTTAGGTGTCCCAAATGGAATTTACCCACCAGAGTGAATTTAAAATTTTCATTTAGATTCAAAATTTTTTGTTGAGAGAAGAAAATTACTAGTTCCCCTTCTTTGGAGCCAAGGGGGTGAATGCAGCGACTAGTGCCCTTTACACCTGCAGTGTCATGAAATGCCTTAGGAAATACTAAGTGATCATGGTCAAGAAGGGTGTTTGTTGATTTTCCCACAACCCCAGTATAAGTGGCATTTGACCACTGAATATTAATATCAACATCTAAAGGGGTAGCCATTTAAGAGGCGTAGGAAAACTTCTACCAGACAGATCCAAATGTGTCTTAAATCAAAACCCAAATTAGAGTGAAACTATAAAATAGTCAAGCCCGGGAAGAAGCAAACCCAGCTCATCAACTCCCAAACACTTGACAAGAAGACCAGTGGTAGAAAGAAGTGACTACCAAGTAAGTAGAGGGCAAAAAGAGCCCCACTGGAGGCCAGAATATTTTAGATATCACTTCAACTTCAATGGAACAGTAAACTCCACAAGGCTCCAAACCCAGTGAAAAGAATACCAGAGAAAAGAAGTCGCAAGAGACACCCAAGCAAGGAGAAGGTCTCTAAATTTCACTATAGAAACACCACTTTCTGACCAGTAGCCACAGGTCCTCATCTCGGCAGAAACCCTAGCTGAGCTCCTTATCCAGCTGCCACCATAGCTTTCTTATATATATATATATATATATATATATATATATATATATAATTAAAAGAGCAACTCGTGGCTCCTTACACGTTAATAATAAAAAAGGTTACAAAGTTGGGGAGGGATAGTGAATCCCCATCTAAAAGCAAAATAAAATACATCATAGTCCTAGGGGTTCCACTCTCCACAGTACAACTCCACACGAAATAAAAGGAAGAGTAAAGTAAAAAAGACATTCAAATTATATATGGAATCCTCCAAAATGTTTACCCAAGGAAAAGTATACCCAAAAAATACATGTACACCAAATCCCATATCATCTGTAGTGAAGAACAACAAAACCGAAGTAGATGCTTCTTGGTCCAGTGAGAACCGCAACAATAAACAACCAAACCTACATACAGAAAAAAGGCCCTATGCGAAGACATAAGGAGGTTGCAACATGATAAAATCCTCCAACCAGTGAAGGTAGCATTAGTGGAATAAATATTGAGTCTTAAACATATGATTCTTATTAGGCAAGTAAAATTTAAGCCCTCAAAAAAAAGAAAACAAATTAAGCACAGTGAATAGCATTTCCAAATCCTTAAGGCCAGCATTGGTATCAAACATTTCCAAAAGATATAAGTGCCTGTAGCTCCAGTTTTGTCATTACATAAATAAAAGTCCCAGCCAAACAAGGCCAAGCTCAAAACAGTGTCCAGTAGGAACAACCTTGACCAAAAATTCTTCTAGCGTCCATCCAAATGACAGAGAACAAATCCAGGCCAGAAAAGTAAAGAAATGTAACGAATATCTCAAGACAATAGCATATTTGAATAGAAATCCTAGTTATAAAAGTCAGGGATGGTCTCAAACATATCAAAAGAATATAAATGCCAGTAGCTTCTGTTGCATCATTACTTAAAAAGGAATCTCAGCCTAGTAAATCTAAACTCAAAATAGTGTCCAGTATAAAAAACATGGACCATAAAACCAAATGTCATAACAGCTGCAAGTAAAAGGAGCCCAGGGCCTCCAATTGAAGGAAAAAGTAGGGCATTCAAAATTATGGAGCCATGGGCCTCCAAAAGTAAGGCACTCAAAAGTATGGAGCCATGGGCCTCTAAAAATTATATTGGGGAGATAATTGAAGCAATTGTAATCATAATTCTTAAAAGGCATGAGAATTAAAAGGAGCCATGGGCCTCCAATAAAAGAAGAATCACTCGAAATAAAGGAGCCATGGGCCTCCAAATAATCCCTGGAGTTCAACAAAAAAATTCTGAACTAATGAGCATATGTAACTTTTGTAACGTTTAACCAATCTTCATAATAGAAGTTTGAATCGACACCAACCCAGCACACGAAGAGCAAAGAAAGGGAAATAACAGATAGAAAACCATCAGTACTTTCCCAAGAGACATGACATCGAAGCAAACCCCCAAGCTTCCAGCTCGAAATAAAAACACAAAGGGGAACAAAAAATATCATCTCGGAATGCATCCAGAGATGCCCCCAATATGAAAAATACTTAAGGCAATAGAATCCTTATCACACATAAAATTTCCAATGTTAAGCCTATAAGTAAATAGATGAGACTCAAATAAGGTAGCTTTAAGCATCTGAAGCTTCCAGAACACCAACCAAAGCTTCCCTTTTCTCAAGCACTCAACACAGAAAATGTTAACATAACTGAGGCATTGAAAAAAAATTAAAACACTCCATAACCCAAAAATAAGTAAAGCCAAATGCGAAAACTAGATGGGGAAAAAATAGTTTTTTTCCACAACGTAACCTGAAAGAAAGCCACCTGCTTCTACCAAGACTTAAACTGTGCAAAAAAGACTGTTCCACATAAAGATAGGTGGTATAAAAAAAAGAAGAGAGAAACATAGAGGCCATAAAATCAGTAAGAGAAATTCCAGCATTCATAAAATGTATACCAAATGTTGCATGCAAAGAACATATAACTAGACACCCACCAAATAAATTCAAAGGACAAAACCCAAATTCAGGGAACAAAATAAAAGCACTAAGCTCGTAAGTAAGGTGCATCCAAAAGATCACCATGAATGAGAGTATTGAGAGGGGGAGGAGGGTTGTCGCCAATGATTATACTAAAATGCCTTTTTTTTGCTAGCCAATCTACAGAAAGATTACCATCTCTAATAGTAAAGGAGTATTGGATAGTTAAATAAGAAATGTCCACCATATCTTTGATTCATTTTATCAAAATAATATGATTCCATGGGGGTTTTATCCGACTCGTTAAGATATGAAACAATTTTTTAGAGTTTGTCTCCATCACAATATTTAAATAACCAAAAGAAGAAGCAACATGCAAGGTTTCCAAAATAGCCAATGATTTAGTTTCCAGAGGGAAGGAAGCAATACATGGGGAAGCAAAATAAACAAGGCATTTCCAGTTATTATCTCGAAACAGTCCTCCAATCCCATAGTCTCATTACTAAAGCTACTATCAATATTAACTTTGATCCAACCATAGGAAGGTGGCCTCTAGTTTATCAAAATTGGCCTCCTACCATTCCTATGTCGAAGCGAGTCATAGGCGCAACCGGCAGCTTTAGAGGCTCTGAGGAAGTTATCCATAATAAAAATAATAATATTTTGATGCATGTAGTGGGAGTCTTCATATTTATGACTATTTCTAGCCACCCAAATGAACCAAAGAACAATAAGGGGAAAATAGAAAAGTTTTTTTTTTGCGAGTGTATAGTTTCTTTCCAAGTAGCAAGGATGCTTTTTACACATAAATTTGTAGGCTAACATAAACCAAAATAACACCCCAGATGGTGCCAAACTTCTCTAGGAAAAGTACAATCATGAAAGAGATGAAAGGAAGGTTCAGCCTCTTTCATACAAATATAGCACACTAAAGCAAGCCTCAAACCCTTCATTTTAAGAATGTTATCAAGAGGGAGGAAAGTATGAAAAAATCACCAGTGAAAGAAAAAGATTGAAGGAGAAATAAATTGGTGCCAACTAAATTTACTCTATTTCCAGTAAGGAAAGTTGTGTAAGTGAGAATAGATCTTATTTGGTAATGGATACTCTAGAGTGAGATTTCCACATAGGGACATCTTTGGTACCAACATTAATCGGGATATTAGCAATAGAAGGAGCCACTTCTCCAACTAAAGTCAACAATTTAATCATATTCCAACATCCACAGTTTAGCAGTTCAAAACAAGAAGATTAGCCTCAGAAGGAGAGTGAGGCAAATTAGAAAATAGAGACGTTCTGCAATGGTCATTCCAGAAAGAGTACGCCCATCGCCCACATCCCAAAAAATGAATTGATAAGCCACATTACGGGCAAGAGTAATGGCCTTCCAAATTTTAGAATCCCCAGTTTCCAAGTAACAGTATAGGATGGCTACAGGTACAGTATTTATGATGCATGTAGTGAGACCATAATGAATTATTGGCTCTAATTTTTTACCAAAGTTTACACATATTTATATCAATAATATGGTGAAGGGTTTTAACTCCAAGTCCCCCAGAAGAACACGACTTACCACTCTTCTTCTAGTTAGCCCAAATCTTTGAAGATCAATTGTCCCGCCAAAGAAATTTGTTGAAAATAATCTCAAGAGTTTTCTGGGTGCTCTTTTTAATCTTAAGAACCTGCATCGAATATGAAGGAAGGCTACATAACAAACTTTTAATAAGAGTAAGCCTCCCTCCACTAAACAGAAAGGTGTTTCTCCAATCATTGTCTTTTGCTTTAATATTATCCACAACTTCATCCATTTGAATTTGTTTCTTTCTCCCCCTTAGAAGATTCACCCAAAGGTATTTAAGAGAAAGCTTAGCAATTTTACAATCAGTGTAGTTAGCAGTCCAACTTTTAACATTTTGATTAACCATGTTACCAAAGTAGATTGAGCATTTAGACAAGTTGAAATGAAGGCCAGAGGCATCTTGAAAACTCTTAAGCAAAATCATAGTGGCTTTGATCGAAGGCTTGCTAGCATTGAAGAATAAGATAGCATCATCATCATAAGTAATGTGGCTAATCACAATTTGAGATTTATGAGAGTATTGAAAGTGAGGATGATTTAGATGCAAATTGTTAACAAGCCTTGAGAGATAATCAAAGGCGATACTAAAAATAGTAGGGGAGAGAGGATCTCCCTACTTGATGCCTCTATGAGCAGAGAAATAGCCATGAGATTTACCATTTATAAGAACACTATAATGGTTATTGGCTAACAATCTTTTAATGAACAAGATGAAATCTCTTTTAAAATCGTTAGCCTGGAGAATGTTAAGAATGAAGTCCCAACTGATAGTATCAAAAGCTTTCTTGATATCAAGTTTAAACACCATATTACCTCCTCTGCACTTCTTATCAAGATCTTCTATTATTTCCTGAGCAAGCTAGATATTATCCATAATCTCTCTACCTTTTATAAAAGTTGATTGTTGAGGAGATATAATGTGTGAGAGATGAGGCTACAGCCTATTAACAATGATCTTACTCAACACGTTTGAGATGATAGTGGTGAGAGAGATAAGGCGAAAATTATCCCAAGTAATTTTGTCATTTTCTTTAGGAATAAAAATAATCAGCGCAGAGCTGAACAAGGATCTTCCCCCATAAATGAACTCTGTATAGCATTAAAAACCTCCTTTTTTATGATGTCCCAATAAGTGACATAAAAGGAAGAGAAAAAACCATCAGGTCCAGGAGACATGTTGGGGATTTTGGACTTGAAAGTGGAGAGAATCTTCTCTTCATTAGTTACCTGGGCTAAAGAAACATTATTAATATATATATATATATATATATA
>JXCR01125635.1:44911-110058 GCA_002079205.1 Phalaenopsis hybrid cultivar | reverse complement strand
GGGGGGGGGGGGGGGGGGGGGGGGGGGGGGGGGGGGGGGGGGGGGGGGGGGGCAATATGATTTATAAATTGGACATCAGCAAAGCTTATGACACAATCCACTGGGATTTCATTCAGGAGGTTCTGCATGCTAGAGGTTTCTCTCTAGACTTCATAAAATTAATCATGAGATGGCTTAATAATAATGCTCACTCTTTACTTATAAATGGGGCTTCAAATGGCTACTTTAAAGCAACTAGAGGAATCAAGCAAGGTGACCCACTTTCTCCAACTATTTCTCATTTTAGTTTTTGACTACCTTTCTTTAATGCTTAACCAACTCTCTAATGAATCCCCACATAATTAGTTCAACCATAGATCCAATATTTCCATCAGCCACTTATCTTATGCAGATGATGTCATTCTTTTTTCAAAAGCTACTAATTTTGCTGCTACATAAATCCAAAAATGCCTCAAAAATTTTCTTGCATGTTCTGCACTTCTTCTAAACATACAAAAGTGCAGTATCCTTTTCAGCAAAGGGGTCAAGCAATCTTTCCGACTGTGGATTTCTGACTTCACTAGTTTTTCAGCCTTCCAACTCCCCTCTGAAGTATTTGGGGGTTCATTTGCTAAAGGGTAGGACCAGACAAATACAGTTTGATGATGTAGTTACAAAGATAAAATTAAAGCTCATCAGTTGGAGTAACTCCTTTCTATCCAATGGAGGAAGAATCACCCTATTAAAAAATGTTCCATCTGTTTTCCCTTCCTACATCCTGCAAATGGCTACTTTGAAGAAGAGCACACAACTACTTCTTGAGAGAACTTTTAATAGATTTCTTTGGTCTAGTCAAAGAAATCAAAAGCACCGGACCAACTGGAATTCTATTTGAAAACCTACTGAAAATGGGGGAATTGATTTCAGAAGCTTTAACCATTTACAACATATCAATTTCTGCAAACTATGGATTCATTTCAGGGTGCAGGAGTCACTTTGGGCAATTTTTTTAAAAGGTAAATACTGTAGAGATTCCCATCCTTCCTTTGTCACACCTGAACTGGGAGATTCCAAAGTCTAGTCTCAAATGCTCAAAATTAAGGACACTACTGAAGATCATTTCATTTGGGAGTTAGGGGAGGGGAACATTAATTTTTAACTTGACAATTGGATGGGAGATGGGAAGCTTGTTGATGTTCTCACTGCTCTTTTCCCTACTATTACCAAGGTGTCTGACTACTGGACTGAGGGGCATTGGAATCTTCCTGCACTTCAGAATAGTTTGGATACTTCAACCATCCATAAGATTACAAGCATTCCTCTGGACCCCTCCAAGAAAGGTAAACTCAGTACTAAAAAGGGAATTTCTCAATCTATTTCTGCTTATATCTACTCCCAGTAATCCCATGGTAAGAACATCCCCTGGGGGAGACCTCTATGGAATAATTTCCTTTCACCTTCTATGTCATTTTTTTTCTTGGAGACTCTTTTCCAGACTTCTCCCCACTGATGAAATCCTGAAACTGAAGGGGTTGAGAAACCCATCTTGTTGTGTCTTATGTAAACTGCAAAAGGAAACTACTGATCATCTTTTTTTCCAATGTAATTTTGCTCAACAAGTTTGTTCTGTTGTGCTAAACCATTTGAAAGTGCAAACAATTAATCTTACTTGGAAGCATTTTCTTTTTTCCTCGATAGACTGACATCAGTTGAAGCTTATGGCCATCCATTGTGTGGTGACATGGTGCACTTGGATGGCTAGGAACAAGGCCAAGTTTGAAGAGCAACAACAACTTTCCTCAAAGGTGGCCTCCAACTGCCTAGCTTTTGTGAAGAAACTTTCACTATGGAAGGCTTTCCCTGAACTTCTTTTGATAGGAAACAATTACAGTCAACCTTCCTCTGAACACGTTTTATTTTATTGGATGAAGCCAGCTGCTGGATGGCTGAAAGTCAACTCTGCTGGCAACTTCTATCAATATGATGGGGCATTGGAGGGATTTTTAGAAATTCTCAAGGCTCCTACCTTCTTTATTACCTTTCTCCCACAATTGCTGAAGATGCTCTGGAAGCTGAATCTATTGCTATTTGTTGAGCTATCCACATTGCTTCTAAAGCTAGAATTAAAAACCTTCTACTTGAATTAGACTCCAAGATCATGATCAACATCCTTCTGAATCAAGTTTCTTGCCCCTGGCACATTCTGAAGTGAAAAAATAAGATTACTCACAGCTCATACAACATCAATTTGAGGTTCCAATTTGTCCACAGAGAATGTAACTGACCTGCAAATCGGCTTGCACAAGCTAGTCTTGGGGTTGATTGTCCCCTCATCACTAAAAATGTTTCTCCTCCTCTCTTATTTCTTCTAACGGGAGACCTTCTTGGTTTGCCCTTCTACAGACTTTTGTAACCTTTGTTTTCTGGTTGGTTTTTGAATTCATTATGTCACCTTGGAAGGCTAAGTCCTTCTAGGTGTACTNTATATATATATATATGTATATGTATTACCTTCCATGCTGATCATTTATGTGGGATAAAGTAGCAAACACTATTAAACAAGTAACAAAGGATGTGCTTGGGAAATCAAAAAAAAAAATTTATAAGTAAAAATAGTTGGAGGTGGAATAATAATGTGCAAGAAAAGATTAAATATAAAAAGTTATATTATAAAAAATTGTTTAAATGTAAAATTTTAGAGAAATGGGAAAATATCAAACGGCTCGCAGAGAGTCTAAAAGAACAATCTGTGACGTTAAAAATTTTACTTTTAATGATCTTTATAATAGATTAGACACAAAGGATGGTGAAAATATATGTATAAACTAGTCAAACTAAGAGAAAGAAAGTAAAGATTTAACTCAAGTAAAGTGTATTAAAGATGAAAATCAAAATGTACTTTTCTTAGAAAAAGATATTCAACATAGGTGGGTGAGTTATTTTTATAAAATTTTTAATGAAGTTTCTGAAAATACAAAAGTGTTAGTGATCTTAATAGCATGAATAATAATAAAACGTTTCATTCTTTCTGTCGCATTAGTAAAAAAGAAGTTGAGGAGGATTTAAAGAAAACCAAGGGTGGAAAGTCTGTGGGAGCTGATGATATCCCAATTGAAGTGTGGAAATCTTTAGGCGATTTAGGTGTTTCTTAGCTTACTAAACTCTTTAATATTATTTTAAAAACTAAAAAGATGCCGGAGGAGTGGAGGAAGAGTTTTTTGTCATAATTTTTAAGAATAAAGGGGATGCACAAGAGCGCGCAAATTATAGAGGAATTAAGTTGATGTGTCATATTTTAAAATTATGGGAGAGGGTAATTGAACATAGGTTAAGACGCATCACAAACAGAGTATTTTGGTTCCCATTTTTAAGAATAAAGGGGATGCACAAGAGTGTGCAAATTATAGTAATTAAGTTGATGTGTCATACTTTAAAGTATGGGAGAGGGTAATTGAACATAGGTTAAGATGCATTACAAAGATTTCTCATAATCAATTTAAATTTATGCCGGGCTGTTCTACTATGAAAGCTATACATTTATTGAGAGGTTTGATGGAGAAAATCAGAGATAATAAAGAGAATCTACATTTAATTTTTATTGATTTAGAAAAAGCTTAGGATAAGGTTCCAAGAGATATCCTTTAGAGAGTTCTTGAGAAGAAAGGTGTTCATTTGACTTATATTCTAGGCATTAAAGATATGTATAATAGAGTTGTTACTTGTGTTCAAACTGAACGAGGATTGACCAAATATTTTCCTATTTATACTGGATTACATCAGGGATCGGCTTTAAGCCCCTATCTTTTTGCTTTAATTATGGATGGTCTTATTGGAATTCAACAAGAGAATGTACCTTAGTGTATGCTTTTTTGCTGATGATATCCTTCTCGTGGATAAAATGAGAGAAAAAGCCCAAGAAAAAACTTGAATTATGGAGGTCTACATTGGAGTCTAAAGGCCCTCATTTAAGTAGAACTAAAACTGAATGCATGGAATGTAATTTTAGTAATAGTAGCTCTAATGGCATAAGTGTGACATTGGGTGATCAAATTATTAAAAGGTGTGAACGATTTAGATATCTTGGGTCCATTGTTCAAAGTAATGGTGATATAAATGGGGATGTTAATAGTAGAATTCAAGTTGGTTAGTTGAAGTGGAGGAATTCTTCAGGCCTTTTGTGTAATAGAAAAGTACCGCTTAGACTAAAAGGAAAATTATATATGATGGTTGTGAGAACTGCAATGCTCTATGGTGTACCGCTAAGACTGAAAGGAAAATTTTATAAGACTGTGGTGAGACCTGCAATGCTCTATGGCAGTACTGCTTAGACTTAAAGGAAAATTTTATAAGACGGTGGTGAGACCTGCAATGCTATATGGCGTCCGCATAGACTGAAAGGAAAATTTTATAAGATGGTGGTGAGACCTGCAATGCTCTATGTCGTCCCTAAGACTGAAAGGAAAATTTTATAAGACGGTGGTGAGACCTGCAATGCTCTATGGCGCTGCCTGAAAGGAAAATTTTATAAGATGGTGGTGAGACCTGCAATGCTCTATGGCGCTGAATGCTGACTTTAAAAGAGAAGCATAATAATAAGTTAAGTGTTGCCGAGATGAGAATGATTAGGTGGATGGGTGGCTTTACACTTAGAGACAAAATGTGAAATGAATATATCCATGATAAGGTTGGTGTAGCTCCTGTGACATTCAAAATATGAGAAAGTCTTCTTAGATGGTTTGGTCACATTAAACGTCAACCATCAGATGATCTGATTAGGAGAGTAGATGTTTTAGATTCGACTTGTGTTAAGAAAGGCAGAGGTAGACCTAGGAAGACTTTGGCTTATTGTATAAATAATGATCTTAATTTACTAGAACTAATTGAAAATATAACACTAAATAGGATGCAATGGAGAAAACAAATACATGCAGCCGACCCCACGTAGTGGGATTAAGGCTTTGTTGTTGTTGTTGGTGCTGATCATTTTGGTGATATTTGTTTAGCTTTTTTCAATTTTTTTTCTCTTTCTCGGGTTTCCACCTTTTTGAATTTTTTGTGTGGTTATTATTCCATTGGTGCTACGAGTTTTACTTTTTTCTTTGCCATTATGTTTTCTAGTGTTGGCATTATTGAGACTTAGTTTTGCTCCTTTTCTATTTCTCTGTTCTTGGAGTTAGCAGTTGCCAACCCCAACTATGTGGGTAAGGGTTCCTATGTGGAAGCTATAGGATGGGAGGGAGGTTCAACTCTTAAGGATAGCTATAGTATTATCAACAAAGGAACAAAAAAAGCAGGCTCACTTTCATTATTCTTTTTTGAAAAATAAATGGTGTCCCTTATAGATGTTCACAAGTTTACCTTAATTGAAAAATTCCAACTTGGGAGTCCTTAGAAGTTATTAGAAGAGCCTTTGATGATTTCAAATTAGTTGGGAGTTGGAAAGTTGGACTTTTTGATGGTATGCACATAATGTGTACCTATGGTTAAACTGCATATGAGGAGATTGAGCAAATTTAAAATTTAGCTTCCTGGAAAAAAAACCAAATTCAAGAATGAATAAGGTACGGGAGAGAGGGTCCCCTTGTTTAAGCCCCCTAGTAGCTTTGAAAAAAGCCATAAGGCTAACCATTGATAAGCATAAAATTCATATTATTGCTAAGTAATGTCATATCAAATTGATAAAGTCCTCAGAAATGCCCCTAGACTTTAGAACTTCAGCAATGAAATCCCATCTGATTGTGTCATATGCCTTCTTCAAATCCAATTTAAAGATTACATTTCCCTCTCTACACTTTTTATCTAGATCCAAAAGAAGTTCTTGGGCTAGCAACACATTATTAGCAATATTCCTCCCTTGCACAAAAGCAGATTAATTCTCACTGATCAAATAGTGAAGATGAGGTTAGAGTCTATAAATTATAATTTTAATAATGACCTTGCTTATGACATTGGTCAAACAGACAAGTCTATAACCTTCCCAAGTATATCTATTTGCCTCCCCAGGAATCAGAACCGTAGCAAAAGAAATGAAATAAGTAGAAGGGTCTACACCTCTAAAGAAGTCTTGTACAACAGGAACAACATCATGCTTGGTTAAGTACGAAGTCTTCTTATATAATTCTAAAGTAAAGCAATCTGGTCCAACAGTTCAATTACTTTCTATGGAGTTGATTGCTTGCAAAATTTTGGTTCATCTGGAATAGAAGTGAGATAAAGTTGATTAGTGTAATCATACTCGTTACTGAAAAGATTATTCAAAATTGGTGTTCTAGGAGTATTTGGATGTGTAAGGAGGGCCTGAAAATAGTTTACTACATCTACAGCTGTTTCAAAAGTATCAAGAAGCCACCCTCCATTAGCATGCGAAATTATGAAAATAGACTCATATCCTCCTATAATTGATGCAAGCATGATAATATTTAGTGTTTCTATCCCCCTCCACAAATCTAGTCAAAGTAGCTTTATGTTTCAACAAGAGTTATTTAGCAATTATAGCTGAAAGTAACTGCTCATTAGCCATGTAAAGGGATTATTCCTGAATCAGTGCAGCTTCAAAATCTTTCTCCCATTTCTTAACTTCAGTTTAAGCAATTTGAACCTTTTTGAAAACATCTCCAAACTACAACCAATTCCATTTCTTCAATTGATACCCAATATTTTTTCAAACTCAACATCTTTAACAAGGAATTGGTATTAGAAATAGAATTTCATTCTCTAGAGACCACCCCCATAAAAATAGGATGTGAGGTCCACACATTCATTAAGCTGAAAGGGTTAGCAGCCTAATGAAGAGGGTTGTTAATGGAAATCAATAACGGTATTTGACCTGACCCAACCAAAAAAAGGGGTGTTATAGAAGTATGTAATAGATTATGTAACCATTAACCATTGGCTAAAAAATGATCCAATCTTTCCCAATATTTTCCTCTTCTCCAAGTGAATTTTGGGCCTTGAAAACCAAGGTCATCTAATTCAGCTTCCTAAATAGTGTCATTAAATTAAGTGATTCTCTGGATGTTTACAAACTTGCCTCCAGATTTTTCAGTAGGTGAGGCAACATAGTTAAAGTCGCCACCCACATTCCAATTATCAAACAAGGCACTGCTAATGGAAATGAGTTGATCTCAGAGATTTGATTGGGTAGCAATAGTGCTACTAGCATATACAATGGTAGCAAAACAAACCAAATCTATGGATGATCTATCAAAACAGGCCAAATAACTTCTTTCTTTCAAAGAATCCATATTTTTTGGGTAATATTAACAAGAATCTGAAAAACATGAATTTTTTTGGTAATAGAATGACAAATTTTTTATATGATAAACTCTAAGAGAGCAAAACACCAAAGCTTATGTACCCTGATCAAATGAAGGTGACTGTAGAGGCATTGAGGGTGAGCAATGCCCCTCACATTCCCACATAGAAAACTAATCATGGTGGCTAGATTTTCCCTTTCCCTTACTCTTTGAAAGGGAATCTAGAACTTGATTGAGAGAACTACCTACTTGAGCAACAATAAAATCATCTTGTAGCCTTTTTAGTTCTTGCAACCCTCTTTTCTTCTTCTTTATCTATTTAAGGTTGCTTTGATGTTCCAAGGAGGGAGAGATAATTTCTTCTATAGCTGGTTGGGAGGAATCCCCCTTCAATAGCAAATCAGGTTCACCAAAGGGAAGATTATCTATAGAAGACTTTTTTTTCCTTCTTGACCTTTGTACCTGCCACTCCTCCTCCAAAACATCAGCCATCATATTGGGATATGTTATTGAACGATCTACTAACTGCAAAGTTACAGTAGTATGAAATATTTTTCCTAATCCCAGTTTTTTAGATATTGATAATGGCATAAGGTTAATTCATGCACCTAATTAACATAAAGATTTCCCATAAAATTTATCTCCTATTGCACATGGAATTTTGAAGCTACTAGAATTTTTAAGCTTTTCAGGGAGCTTTTTCTAAGTTATAACATTGCCCTTCTCACTAGGCACAACAGTCTCGTTATCTCTGAACTTCCTTTTTCTGTTAAGAATATTCTTCATAAACTTTACATAGCTTGGCATTTTTTCTAAGGCTTCAACAAATGGAATATTAATCGTAAGCTTTTTAAAGATTTTTGGAAATTTTAAAATTCTTTATCCAAATTTTGCTGATGAAGTCTCTGAGGAAATGAAGGTGATGGTTTTTCTAAGTCAATTTTTAGTGGAGAAATAGGTCTCTCTAAACCTTTTGGAGTATCCTTCTTAGGCTCTTCAATTTCTTCTCTCTCTACTTCAATCTTCTTTTGCACTCTACCTTCCAACTCTCTTCAACTTCTAACTTAAATAGATTTTACTTTCTCTTTATTATGGTCTTTTGGATTTACCACTTTATTACTAGGAAGTGTTCCTTGGGATCTATTACTTAATAAACTTGCTATTTGTTCCAGTTGATTCTCAACATTTCTAATTGTAGCTCCTTAACTTTGTAACTGATTTCCCATTTTTAACACCACCTCTTCTATAGAAAACTTTTATTCCTTAAATTGTGGATTACTGCTAAAACCTGGAGGATATGTAGGTCTATAATTATCATTACCTTGGTTGTTCCAGTTTTCCAATGGGTATACTTGGATGTTCCTCATTTCTCATTATTACCACCTGAATTATTATTATTTCCGTTAAAGTTAGGATGGTTTTTCCAACCTGGGTTATAATAGTTTGGACATATGTTATTTGGCTTATTATTTATGGCATTCAAAGTTCTAATGATGCTCGAGAATCTACCATTTTGTCTAATGAATACGGTTCAATGATTGAAATTGGTTGAGAAAAATTCATTCCAAATTGGTATAACTTCCTTGAAATTGTAGCAACTTGATCTGCTAATGTTGCAAAAGCATCAGATTCATGATTGTTGATTACTTTCTTAGGATTTACCCTCTAAGAGGGCCATTAAAAATTATTAGCAACCATCTCTTCAATTAAAGCATATGCGCCATGAAATGGTTTTAACATAAAATGAACCACCACCAACGACGTCGAAAATAGATCTAAGAGATCCAGCTAATCCATTGTAAAAGGTTTGAATTGTTAATCAATCTGGTACAACATTATGTGGACACTTTCTCGGGAGGTCTTTAAATATTTCTCATGCTTCACAAAAATATTCCCCTTCAAACTGACAAAAAGATGTAATATCATTTCTAAGCTTCGCAATTTTTTATGATGGAAAATATTTAGTAAGAAATTTTTGTACTAAATCACCCAAAGTTTTGATAGATCCATGTGCTAACAAATTTAATCATATCTTAGCCTTATCCCTTGGTGAGAATTAAAAAAGTCTAGATCTAATAGAATCATCCAATACACCATCATATTTAAATGTAGTACACAATTCTTTAAAATTGGCGAGATGTAAATTTGGATCTTCAGTTGGTGCTCCCCCAAACTAATTATTTGATACCATTTGATAATAACAAGTTTAAGTTTAAATTAATTAGCCACTATAACAGGTTTTTGAATACTACAATGAAGTTCATCTACTGTATGGTTTGCATAACCTCTTAAAGATGTAAATTCTTGATGAATTTCAGCATTTTGATTATTTTGGTTTGTCATTTCTTGAAAATATTTAACTTTTTCTGTAATTTTGTTTTTTTTTTAATTTTCATAATTGTTCATTCTAATTTAAAAATGTAGAACACTAGTTCCTTAGAACCTGAACTACAAATACATTGCTACAAAATAAAATAAAGTCACATAACCAAAAACTTATATAAAAACAACACTAAGATTTTCCTATAATAAATCTAAAAGTTTAAATAAGGCTTTCTAAAAATAGAAATTTGTTTTCCTAAAAATTCCTTCAAATTTTACTAATTTTTTCTCTTCTCCCCAACAACGGTGCAAAAAACTTTATCCCCTTTTCTTTTATATACTTCTGCTTTTTACTCCACTACTAAGAACTAGATGTAATTTTCCTGATAATATAAGCCAAAAACTTGATCTCTATCTGGTACAATAGTACTACGATGTCTGTGTGGTTATATTCTTGATTCTCTTTATATATATTTCTTTTTTTTACAAAGGTGTCAAATATTTGACTCCAAGGCTAGTAACCATATAACTGTTATATTTAAATATTGGGATACTACGCAAGTTTATGTATCATTATCCAGTAATATAGGACTTTTTGATTCAGTCCTGAAATATCGAATCAACAGGGAGAACTCCAAACTTTTAAGAAGAAATTAGATAACAAACTTTACTTTAAAAAAGAGTCTTACTCAAACTATAGATACTATGGTAAGAATGAAAGTTTTTTTCTTTTTGGTAATTTTAATAATTAAAAATAAAGTAAACAACTAACTAAATTTAACTTGATTTTTGTAAGATGAAAGCAATAAAAATAAAATATATTTTTCCTTATCATGAATCAATAACAGGTATAGGAATTCTATTGTAAAAGTATTTAAATTGTGTTTTTCCTAATAGGAGCAATTTTATTCTTTACCCTTACTAAAGATGTTATAAAGAACATCAACTAATCTATAGTTTGAATAGTCTTGAAGAAGGGCTAGGCAGAGAAGATACTAGCTCTCACTTTAGACTTCTCTCTTCTCTCTCCACCTAGGGGGCTAACCTCTTGTATCAAGACCTTAAACAATAGACTGAATTGTGGGCTTAGTCTCACTCTAAATTCCTTTAGCTCTACACCCTTCAAATTTTACTTTTCCATTTATTTGCACTCAACTATATGAATTACATTCTCATTCATACAATCTCATGTAATTCTACCACAAGTTGACTTAGGCAATACTATCACAGATCTTACATGTTCTCACAAAAAATATTAACATCTCAATTGGCCAAATCAAGAAGTAAATGAATTACAAGGATTAAATCATCACAACTTATTCTAGCATTATAGATCAATACCTCACACAAATTCCATCCAACACTTACTTACTTATCATTTTAGGGAAAAAAGATAGAGAAAACTACTCAGAATTCATGGAGAAAACATAACAAAAATTATGTTTAAAAGTAGAAATCATGTAAAAAACACAAGAAGTCTAAATTAAAACTCAATGTAATCACAAAGATAAAAACTTATCCCAAATTCATATCCACCAAACTCTTAAAGTTCCTTTAAATCTCTTCCTTTCTCTTAAAATCCTTACTAAGTCTAGTCGTCCAACCCTAGAGGGTTAAAATCTCTCTATCTCACTTATAAACTACAATTGATTCTTACTTAGAACTATCTAATCACTTTCTCCTTCTCTATTAATGAGAAAAGTGAGAAGAAGCCCTAAATAAAATCCTATAACTCCTTACTTTCCTCTCTCTAAAATTTTTATAAGTTATCTATATATCTCAATTCAATCCAAGTCCTCCTTTTTATAGTTTTCCAAAAGGTGTTTTGGTGTCTCTTCAAAATGTGTCCACATTCAATGAATCTTCTAAGAGTTGCCTCTTTTCAAGAGACATTTCAATATTTTTTTTCCCATTAACTGTAATCCACATTTTCACCAAGAGTTGTTTAAAAAACCCCTTCAAAAATCATCCACAACTCCTTGAAATTTCATCATACCTACCTGACATCTTCGGTGGTTTGGCACAACCTTCTCTATCTCCTGGCATACTTAGGCATCACAGTTCATTTTCAAACCTTCTTCATCTTTTATTCAAATTTGATCCCTTTTCACTCCTTTAACCATATTTCTTCCATTTAATTATACTTGAAAGAAAAACACACAAATACCTTCCATTAAAGTGCAATATCTTAAAAATTAGGTATAAAAATGTGTACATAAATGCTATAGATTTTAGGTGTATCAAGGCTTCCGTGGTTAAGAAGGCTGGTAAGAAAAATGATATTTGTGCTCTTTTCATTGTAATGTTGAATGTGCCTCTTTGCAGGCATCCTATTGATGGGATCTTATCAATAAGTTCCTATATGGTCATCCTAAACTAGAGCTTATATGTTGGGATTTTAAGAATTTTAAGTTGAAAGGGGAATGGAAAATAGGGTTGCAAGATAGTTGTCATATTCTTATTCAACTGTCTGTCTAAGAGGATTACAGTTGGCTTTTCACTGGGATAATTATGAGAATTGATAATAGGGTAATAAAGCTTCTTAAGTGGTCAAATTATTTTGACCCTCAAACAGAGCCTCTAATTGTTCTTGTTTGGATTAGTGTTCCGGGGTTAAAGCTACAATTTTATAATCATTATGTCTTTTTTTTATTAGGCTACTATTTTTTGGAGACTTCTTAAAATGGACTCTTCTGCTTTTTTTTATTACTAGATTTGTTGCTACTAGGGTCCTGGTTGATAGAGACATTACTCAATCTTTTCCCAAGGAAATTTGTAGTGGATCTTCCTATAATGGATATTAACATAAAGTGGTCTTGGAACAACATCCTCCATATTGTTCCAATTGTACAATGTTTGAAAACTTTTATTCTCAATGTCCTACATTCCGAATTGAGAGTTACTGAAATTAAAAGGGATGATTTGATTACATCCAAGAGTGTTATAATTTCCTCTCCTACTGAGGAAGTGAAGTTGGGGGTGTTGATTCTAATGATGATGTTGTTGATGATAGGAGTGTCTCTTTTGACAACGCTATCGAAATATGCATGTTTGATAATTTGGGGAGCTTGTGGCTTTGCTTAAGAGAGGTGAGGGGTGATGCGGGTAGATTTAGTGTGTAAATTTTATAAATATTTTTCACTATTACAAAATACACACGACAAATATAATAATAAATATGTAATATAATCCCAACAAAAATACCTTTTATGAAAATATTTTATCTTTAAAACTCTTTTTTAAACTGCCAAATCCCCTTTAAAATCAAAGCAAATATATATATTGCTCAAGTAGAAAAGAGCTATAATGGAGTCCTAGATATCGATCCCATAGGGAAGTTGGAAAAACCTATAAGTAAATTCTTAAAATTATTTTATAACTTATAAATACAAAAATAAAAGTAAAGTGCGAAGTTTGAATATTAACTACTAAAGTGAAAGCTATTTAAAATGCAGTTGAAAGACAAAGTTAACTCACTAAATACTAAAATTTCAAAAGTAAAATTACAAAAATTTAACAAAGTTTTTATCAATGGAAGGTTCAAATTTAAGAAAGCATCCTTCCCCTTTACAATGAGTATATAGATTGTGAAGAAATTAAAATAATTTGAAAAATATATAAAAATGGGTTTGTCTCAACTAGAAGCATTCCTATTCTTTACCTTCTCACGAGTGCTATAAAGAACATTAATTAATCCAAAGTTTGGTCCCTAATTATGTGGTTAGGATGGGAGGATACTGGCTACCACTCCGGAGCTCCCACTACTCCCTCTCTTGAGGGAAAACAATCTCTCATTACTTTCCAATCATTTAGACCAAATTGGTGATTTTAATCAATTACCTTAAAGTCTCCAATTCTACTTCCTAGAAAGTATATTTCGGTATTCATCTACACTCAATTCCATGGATGAAATACTCTCCGATGAAATCAAATGTGATTCTCCCCTTTATTGTAGAAATCATAGCCCTTTTAAGGACATATTTTTCTCAACATGTTTTAATATTTCAATTGGCAAAAAGTAAATGAAGATCGGAGTTCAAATCATCATAAATTATTAACATTTAAAACCATAGAAAACTAAATCAATTCTTAACAAAATCATAACTCAAAGTAGGGACAAGGATAAAGAAAACTACTTAGATTTCATGAGAAGGATAAGACAAAACACGGATTTCATATATAAAAACAAGTTTACAAAACAAAAGAAATAAAAGACACAACTTATCACTCAATCTTTCCCAAGCAAAGCCCTACAAGTTCTCTCCTAGACTTTCTCTCTTTACAAGAACACTCAATTCTCTCTTAGAAGTGTAATGAAGAAGAAATCTCTCACCTTCCCTCTCCTCATACAACCCTAAAAGAAAACCTCCTCTTCTTCTCTCCTTGCCTTTCACGGCGCCCTCCTTCTTGTTCTTTTTGTCCCCAACTTTTGAGGTCTTTAAAGTCTTCTTCTTTTGTTTCAGGCTACCTCTTTTCAAAAGGAATTTGAAATTCCCTCAAAAATTCCCTCCAAATGTCAACTCCTTTGATTTTAAAAGATCCGTCACTTGGTCCAAGAGACATATCCTTTCATAAAAGAACCTTTCAAAGTGTCTAGATGCATTGAATTACTCCAATAGGTGTATAGACAAAGTCTCCCTTCGAAAATTTGCACAAAATTATCTCAAACCAGCTTATTCCACAAAAAGTCATCTCTGGTGCATCATGCGCTAGTTCTAACACATCATGCGCCAAGCCTCTGTCAAATGGTGCATCATGCGCCTGAATCCCAAAATTTGTTGTTTTGTCTCCAAATTTCATCCTTTTTTGCTATTTTTGCTCCAAATGCCTAAAAAGGATATACCTAAACAAAAATATGAAAATATCTTTCTTTAAAGTGCAATATCACAAAAAATAAGCATAAAATATGTACTTAAAATAGTATATTATTTTAGTGTATCAAAATCCCTCAAACATAAATGTTACTTGTCCTTAAGTGACACTTTTCTACATAAAAGCATATGAATTAGGATAGAGATTTACTTATAACTTCTATACTTTAGTTTAATAATCAGAATAACAAAATTTAAGAATAACCTTTAATAACTTAGATTCAGTCTAAGAATGCTTAGTAATCAAATTTAAGATTTATGAATCTCTATTCATTTCAAGAAGAATTATAATTTGGTATATTAAAGACATTTAGAATATTCATATAAAAAAGAACTTCATGAAAACTTTACTAGAAATGCTACCAATACTCCAATACAAGTTTAGAAAATGTAATAAAGCTCCTTCCTTAAGTTGATTCAAGTGAAGCCAATTTTTTATTAGGCATCTCCTCACTTGCTTTTCTATTTTTTTTCTTTTCTTTTCTTTTCTTTCTTTTTTTCTTATTTTTTTTTCTAGGATCTTTTCAATCCTTTCTTTTCTTTTTCTTTTTCTTTTCAAGTGACGATTACTACATCTGGATATCCTTTAATAATTTTAACTTCACTATCCTCTTCTTAAAGTCAAAACTTCTTACCTTTCTTCACTTTATAAATTCATATTAGTTTATGATTTTTCATAAAGTCTCATTCTTTTCATCTTAAATGAAACTCTAAAATTCTTAATACTTCAAAAATTCAATTTCCTTTACTCTAAAGAAAAAAGCATAGTCTTATCTTATCATACCAAACATCTTTAACTTTAAAATTTACCTTCATTATTAAAAACTTTTTACCTAAATTTACCACAATATTTATAAAAATAAGTATAGTCATTTAAAGTTAAAACTTAATATCCTCAGGTCATGTTAAATTAATTTTAAAAATATAGTTAATTGAGGACAAATAAAATTTAGTTTACTTCTTTAAAGAAGAAATTTTTCTTCCCCCCAAACTTAAGTTTTAAAGTAATTTTAAAAATGTTTTAGTACAAAATTTTAGTTGGTGAAAGAAAATAATAAATGCATGAAAATAAAAACTGACATATAGAGGATTTTTTTATTATGAAACTAGGTTCTAGTATACTGTAGGTACTATCTTTAAGAATATACAGGCTTTACAGCATTAAATGAAACATAATATAATCTAAAGAACTTGCTGAGAACAGGAATATGAAAGCTAAAAAACTAAACTAAAAATTCTGAAAATGCAGAAAAAGAAAAAGAACACAGTTACTATTACAATTATGTTCACAACACAACATGAAAGTATTTACTACAATAGTTCTCAAATAAAAATGCAACACATTCTAATCACAAATAACAAACATAAAAACAAACTACACTAGACTCATAAAAATATCAGGCTTCATCTCCTTCCTCCTCCTCCTCATCATCTTATTCTTCTTCCTCCTCTTTAACTTCATCCCAAATAAGAGCATAGGGAGTGAAACTGGGGCAAGGAGGAAATTCCACATTAGGCTCTCCCCTAAGATGTCTCACCATAGCATTCTCAAAATCAATATCATGTTGAACTCTACTCTGCCGATATTCAACATTATAAGCATTTCTTGCTTCAATCTCTCCCAACTAACCCTGAATATTAATTATGTGCATTTGTTGAATCATGAGTTGGTCCATAATATTTTTTAACGATGCAGGGCAAGAATTAGATGCCCTTGCAGCTGATGTAGAGGGTCTATTCCTTATTCCACCTCTAGATTCAACAAATGATTTAACTCTCTAAACCATATGACTCCTAATAGAATTATTTGATTGTAATCTTTCTTCATTTCTATGGGACTCTACTCCTGATTGTTCACATAAAGTGAAAATCAGAGCAGGGTATGCTAAACAACTAGCTGTAGAGCTACCAGCTATACTTCAAGCATGATGAACTATAAGTGCACCAACATCTATTACTTTCATGTTTTGAATGCAATAGTTCAATACCACTCTATCTTTCGTAACATAGGCAAGATGATTCGTTGGCAATAACCTAGTATAAATAAAGTGATGCCATACCTTTGACTGGCTAGTCAACATGGAAGTGGGGAAGTTAACTATCTTGTTAATTTTAATTTTCCACTCTCCTCTTCAATCAATCAAAAAGGCAAGCACTTCATCTAGTGATGAATCAGTCACCACAAATGCAGCGTACTCATCACGAAATGCATTTCACAACCCATAAAAAGCATTAATCCGATCAACTTATTTACCTCTAACCATATGTGTTCACCAGTAGTGGACCTCAAGTTAGTGTAGAACTCTCAAATCAAGGGGACAATCGCTACTGTAGTGAAGTAGCAGAAGCTCTCCCAATTTTTGGCATGGATCAACCTTTAGATCTTGCCACACGGGTTGCAAATGCCCATTCTTGGATCAATCTTCTGGTCTCCATTTGAGTATTGTGACTATGTTGGGCCTTGAAGTTAACAAATCTTTCTGAATCAAAATCCTTGGATGGTCTACCTCTCTTAAATTGGGGAGCCATTGGAAACTTTATGAAAATCCAAATAAATTTCAAATAAATTACTAACGCATAAATCAAACTCCTTAAGCAAGATTATTTGGTAAGAAACATTCACCATAAGTTTTCTTCAAGATTTTTCATCAAAAATCCCTAACTTCATATCTTCCATAATGTAGAAAAAATCTATGGTGAAAATAAAAAATTTTTAAGTTAAAGTGAAGCTCTTACCAAGACAAGATGAAATTTATGATTTTTGGCCTCCAAAATCTTCTCTACCATCCTCAATAAGAAGCCATATTTCAAGGTTTATAGGTAGTAGATGACCCAAGTAGTGAAAATGGAGCTTGTCAATGCGGTTTTAGGGTTTTTTAGGCGAACTAGCATGTTCGGGTCTTTGGCGCATCGTGCGGCAGCGCTCTACAAATTGGTGCATCATGTGCCAAAGCTTAAATTCACCATATTTCAGTTTCTATGAAAATCTACTCCATACTGCTTTACGTCAACTTCTAATTAACTCAAATGAACATTTCTAAGAATACATAAACATCATTCTAACACCAAACTTTCACTAACAACACAAAACTCACATTTATAAATTAAATCCGCATTATTACAAACTAACAGTTTTCAAGCCAACAAACATCAAATTCAGTGTTCTAAAGCAAACCAACATCCTAACACTGAAATTTAAACATCAAAATACAAAGCATAAACATAAATAGTGCAACAATAGAAAGGAAATTCAATCCAACTCAACAAACTAAAACAAACAGTACTAAAAAAATGTTCTGTGCATAAATTAAGTTCAAACATCTTCTTAACTCTCGTCCTCCTTGATATCTCCCAATGATTGGTAGTGCACATATAGGTTGTAGAAGGGTCGATATGGAAACTCATCAGTTAAATCCTCTCCAATCCAAGAATTTTTTTATGAACATAGGTACCAAACCATCTTTAATACGTCCAGTGTGTTCAAAATGTTCCTTTAGTCTCTAATCGAGATGATCCAGCATGTCATAAATATTCTCAACCACATGCATAAGATTCTGCACCTCTTTGTCTATCTTCTTGAATCTCTTCAAAAGTGCATTCGAATTGTAGTAGGGCTGAATTGGTGATGAATTCTAAGATCCTTGATCCATCACCACATTCATATCATTTTCATCTCTGATTCTAATACAGTTGTTGTAGACTTCAGGATCTATTGGCTTCCAAGGAAGAAACACTTTTTCCCAACTTTCATAAGGGACTTGTGATTGACTGCACAATAGGAAAATAGTGGATGGACGTACAAGTCCAATTGCATACCAATTCACAATCAAATCCAAAACCAAGTTTGTAATTATGGTTCCAATATCAACAGGTTTTTAGGTTTGAATACAATAATTTAAAATAGCTCTCTCCTTAGTTACCTTACTGATCTTCATGGTGGGCAGTAATTTCGATGCAATGAAGAAGTGTCATGCCTTAGAAATAGGATTTAAAAATGATGAGGGAAAACTTAAATTCCTATCATCTCTAGCCTCCCAATTTGCATCTTCATTCGTAAGGTATCAGTAGAGTTCATTCATATTGTCTCTTGTAGGGGTAAAATTTGCATAATGTTGGATATGCATATTCTCAATCATAAACTTCTTGTTTATTTTTGAAGGAGTGAACTGCACAAACTTGCCTCGCATATAGAATGTTCCTTGGTTGATCCTATGAAGATTTGCATAAAACTCTTTCACAACTTGGATGACTACAACGATAGTAGTATAGCAAAGCACTTCCTAGTGTCTCTATGCAATAATCTCTTCCACTCAAGTATTCGGTGTGTTGAATCCTCGATTCACAAATCCTCTTTCTTTGATTAGCCTCAACTTCACTAGAATTCGATCATGTAATATTTGTGCATCAAAACTGATGAACTAACTCCGGTTGAAAATTCCAAATCTCACAGTATTTTTTGAGTGGGAAGCCATTGGAATTGAAATCTTGTGGCTTTTCCCTTGTTTTCCCGCTTATAATAGACTTAGGATTCAGTTTTTAGGAGTTTTAAGGAGAAGAAACTACCAAAAAACTGCCTTTTGAAATGTTTAAGTCATTTTCATCGTCGTCGCGCATCATGCGCCAGTTCTCTAGAATTTGGCGCATCATGCGTCAATCTGACACATCATGTACCAGATCCAAACACAACACTATTTCAATTTCGATCTAATAAATTCTCAATTTTACCTTAAAATTAAGTAAAAGAAGATGTTTCTAAATATTTTTTCAAATACACAAACTATATAAATGCATACATATAAATATAAGTAAAATATTTCAAGCACAAAAAACTCAAAAGCAAACTAAACAATGATACATATGGGTTGCCTCCCTCAAAGCGCTTGGTTTAATTTCATCAGCCCGACATTTCCCAATTTTATTTTGGGCGACCCAATATTATAGTCTCTTTAAAAGCTGGTCTTTGACCATCAAAATATGCTTTCAATCTGTGCCCATTCACTTTAAATATTCTTCCAATGTTGGGGTCCATAAAGATAGACTTTTATAACTCTAAATGGCCCTTTCCACCTAAACTTCAATTTTCCAAGAAATAATTTCAATCTTGTATTGTATAATAAAACTTCCTGTCCAGGTTCAAATTCTATTTTTATTATCTTTCGATCATGTCATTCTTTCATCTTTTCCTTATAAATCCTTGCATTATCATAAGATTCATTTCAAATTTCCTCAAGCTCGTTCAATTGCAATAATCGTTTCTCACAATCTTCTTTCAAATTAAAATTGAATTCTTTTATAGCCCAAAAAGGTTTATGCTTCAATTCAACTGGCAAGCGACAAGAGTTCCCAAAATTTAATCTATATGGGGACATTCTTATAGGTGTCTTATAAGCAGTTCCATATGCCCACAATGTCGTATCTAATCTAACAGACCAATCTATTTTATTAGGATTAACACACTTTTTCAAAATTCTCTTAATTTAACAATTAGATAATTCTGTTAAACCACTAGTCTGGGGATGATAAGCAGTTGCAATTTTATGTATTATATTATATTTTTCCATCAACCTTGCAATTGTTGCATTTCTAAAATGAGATCCTCCATTGGTAATGATTACTCTCGGCATTCATATCTTGTAAAAATATTTTTAATTAAAAATATTGATACACTCCGAGCATTACATCTAGATAAAGCAATTGCTTCAACACATTTTGAAGCATAATCCACTGTAATCAATATATATGGTTTCATAAAATTCAATCCCCATGCACAAAAAATTTCAATTTCCAAATTAAAATTTAGAGGCATTTCATTTCTTTTTGTAATATTACCTACTCTCTGACACCGATCACCTGGTTTTATATTGATATTAACATCTCTAAGTAGAGTAGACCAATAAAATTCAGATTGCAAAATTTTATGAACAGTTCTATCATTCCCAAAATAACCTCCAAATTAAGAATCATGACATTTTTGGATAATTTCCTGAATTTCTTTATAAGACACACATTGTATCATTACTAAATATTTACATTATTTATAAAAATAAGGATCATCCTAAAAATAAAAATTTGCATCATGAATGAGTTTCTTTTCCTGCTGTTTTGTCAGTCCATATGGTAAAATACCACTAACAATATAATTTACAATATCAACATACCAAGATATTTCTCATCCTTTTACAGCATAAAGTTGTTCATCAGAAAAAGTCTCTTTAATTTATTTTTTCAAATTAAGTATTTCTTCCTATTCTAGTCTAGATAGATGATCAGTAATTTTATTATAAGTCCTTTTTCTATCAACAATTACAAAATCAAATTTGGCATAAGAAGTACCAATCTAATTAATCTTAGTTTAACATCCTTCTTTTGCATCAAATATTTAATAACTGAATGGTCAGTATGTACAACACATTTAGCTCCAATAAAAAATGATCTAAACTTATCAAAAGCGTACACACTCGCTAATAAATTTTTTTTTAGTGGTGGTGTAGTTGATCTGAGCATCATTAAAAGACTTACTATTACAGTATATGATTTTCAAAATCTTATAATATCTCTGCCCTAAAATAGCTCCAATAGGATAATCGCTAGCATCACACATTAATTCAAAAGGTTTCTCCCAATCGAGTGAAATAATTATAGGAGCAGTGAACAATTTTTCCTTTAAAGATTCAAAGGCTTAAAGGAAATTCTGATTAAAGTCAAATTTTGTATCTTTTTCCAAAAGTTAGCATAAAGCTTTAGTAATTTTTGAAAAGTCTTTAATATATCTCCTGTAAAATCCAGAATATCCTAAAAAACTTCCCATGCTAGGTTAAAGCTCTCCTCTAACGTGGGAGAGTGGTGTCATTCTCCCAAGCTCCTCCTCTAGAAAACCCTACCACACACTCAAAGAATATAGGAAAATATGAAGAAAATGAGGAGGAAGAAAAAGATGATGAAGGAGGGTAAGAGTATCTCTCCTCCTTACTTTCTCTCTAAGAAGCTCCTCCAAGCCTTTAAGCTCTCCAAAAGCTCTTCTCTAAGAGCTCTTTCTTACGCTCTCAAAACCTTATTGGAGAAGAAGAAGAAGAAGAGCAAGGCCAAGCTGAAGCCCTCTCATGAGCATAAATCCAGCTAATTAAAATGGCTGGGGAGGGGTCAGGTTAAACCCATCTCATCAAATAAAATGACCAATACCCCCAAAAAGAGGCATTAGATCCTTCTAAATGAGAGCAGAATGGTAACTATCCACCCACCTATCAAGTTCCCTGGCATACGACATCAAAACCTCATTTAAAAGGCATCAAAATAGTGAAAAAGTCATAACCTAGAACCAGAGTAGTGCCTAGTGCCACCCTTCTTGGGTGTCATGGCATTGGATTGTTGGTCTGAGGTCATTTTTCTAGGCATGCACCACTTAGGCACCAAAATCTCGGTAAAGTCCCAATTTTTTGTCAGTCTGAGGCCTTGGCGCCCAATTTAATCGGCACCTAAGTGCCGAGTCTACGCCAAATTTTCAAATTGTCTTAGACCTCTCAAGGCTAGGGCTGGATAGTCTGAAAGGTATTTTGGGTGTGTGGGTCCCCAAAAACTGCTTTGGGGCCCCAATCTAGGCCGAAACCCTGATTTTTGCCTGGAACGCCAGACGAAAGATTTTTTCGACCAAAAAGTTATTGGAAACTCCATGTAAGTGAAGTATAGTTTTCAAAATGAAGTATTTTTGTATGTTATTCAAAAACAAAATTGGTGTCATCATTCGTCCTAAACCACAGCGAGGGTAGGGTGTCTCAAACCATAATTTTTCCATATCGCGCGTAAGCGGACTGTGTGACTTCCTATGGTTGTGGCAGGTTCCAGATGGATGTGTGGTGACTTCTAATAATCAAATTAGAAACCAACCACACCTCAAACCTTTAAGAGGCCTCTCAAAGGGAGTTTTCCCAAACATGACTGAACAAGCACCAAAAGGTCCCGAGTGGGTGTCTTGAGCTACTGGATGCTACAGACAAACTGTAGACCATCCCGAGTCATGCTGGCGAACACCTACTCTTGTGACATGAAAAATTTATTCCAACAATATAATCTATGTTTGGGTTGTTCAGAACAAGTATGATCCCCACACTTTGTAGTTTGGAAACTTCATCGATATGTAAAACTCATGTTCAATCATTTGTAGTGACTCCTTCATTTGTATCAATTATTTTAGAAAAATTTGCCAAGAATTTTACAATAGCCTGTTCCTTTAGAAGAGGTCAAACTCACTAAGTAGAGCCCACGTTCTATATTTGAGAGATGTCAAATTAATTAAGTTCCATCACCCATTTGAGTAGTCAACTGTAATGTTCCAGCCATGTGAGGCTTTGAGTCAATGATCATTCTTGATCTAGATGGGATGCATAAGAAAATATGGTTAGAGAAAGATCTAACTTCTCCATGTTGAGATACCTAACTTTGATGCCTATGAGGACTTTAATGGTGTACTATAGTAAGAACAACTTTCTTAGCTCCTTGATGAGGGTCATTTGTGGTGTGTTGCTTTTGTAAATATTTTTCAATATTACAAAATACACACAACAACACTAATAATAAATATGCAATTCAATCCCAATAAAAATAACTTTAGAAAAAAATAATTTAATCTTTTACAAATCTTTAAACCATTAAACTCATAATAATAACATAAGTATACATATTGCTCAAGTCATAGAGGGCTCTAATTGAGTCGTAAGTATCGATCCCACAAGAAAGTTGGAAATTCTGATAACTATAATACAAAACACAAAATTCAAACTACAAAACTTAAGTACAAAATTTAGATCTAAAGTAATTGAATGCATGCAATAAAATGCAGTTAAAAGAACTAAGTTAACAAAACAGATTGCTAAACTTCAAAAGTAAACTTACAAAAAATGAACAAAGTTTCTGTGAAAAAATTTCAAATTTAAGAAAGCACCCTTCCTCTTTATAATGAGTTTATGGATTGTGAAGAAATTAAAATCATTTATATATATATATATATATAATTGTATTGTGTCAAATAGGGGCAATCTTATTCTTTACCCTCTTTCAACTGCAGAAAGAATATTGACAAATTTAGAGTTTGATTCCTAATTTTGTGGTTAGGTTGGGAGGATATCGACTCTCACTCTAAAGCTCTCACTTCTCTCACACTTGAAGGCTAACAATTTTGCATTTGTTTCCAATCAACTGGACCAAATTGGAGATTTTAATCTGTCACCTTGAAACCTATAATTCTGCATCCAAAAAAGTATATTTCCATATTTATTTACACTAAACCTCATGGGTTACATTCTCACTAATGGAATTAAATGTCACACTCACCATGTTTTAGAAATCATAGCCTTTTCATATCTTATATTTCTCAACACATTTTATCATTTTAATTGGCCAGATCAAAAAGTAAATGAAGATCAGAGTTTAAATCATCACAAATTATTAACATTTAAAATCGTATAAAATAAAATCAATCCTTCACAAAACCATATCTCAGAGTAGGGAGAAGGATAAGGAATACTACTCAAAATTCATGAGAAAGAACAACAAAACATGAATTTCATATATAAAAATAAGTTTACAAAACAATGAAATAAAAGACATAACTTATCTCAGACTCCTTCCCAAGAAAATTCCTAGAAGTTCTCTTTAAGCAATTTCCTTCTTTACAAGCACTCTCAATTCTCTCTTGTAAATGTCATGAAAAAGAAATCTCTCACTTTCCTTCTCCTCTTACAACACTAGAAGAAAATATCCAAGTCCTTCACTCTCCCTCTTACTCGCCTAACTCTCTTCTCCATTGAACCTCTCTTCAGCCCTAAACTCCCTCTCTTTATTTAGTGGCTGCCTCCTCTCAAAAGCACTTCAAAATCTCAATAAAATTCTCTCCAAAAGTCACACCTTTTGAATCCAAAAGGATATGTCCATTCATTCAAGAGATATACCCTTCATTAGACAACCTTCCAAATTGTCTAGATGCATTGAATTACTCCATGAAGTGTTTGAAACATTGGAGCCTTCAAAACCCATTCAAAAAAATCCAAAATTTCCTTAATTCATTAAGTATCATCACTGGCGCTTTAGGTGCTAGTTCTGACGCTTCAGGTGCCAAGTTACTTAAGTCTGTGCTGTTTTGGGCTTTGGCACTTCAAGCTCTGATTCTGGCACTTTAGGCGCCGCTTCTCTATATAATGGCACTTCAGGTGATAGCTCTCTAGAAATTGGTGCTTTAGGAGCCAATCTGGCTCTTCAGGCGCCAGAACAACAAAATTCTCTTTTTTGACTCCAAATTTCCTCCTTTTGCTACTTTTGTTCCAAATACTAAAATTTATATACCTACAACAAAAATATGAAAATGCCTTTCCTTAAATTGTAATATCACAAAAAATAATCATAAATGTATCCTTAAAATAACACATTATTTTGGTGTATCAAAATCTCCCTAACTTAAATGTTACTTGTCATCAAGTGACTCTATTACTATATAAAAATATGACTTCGGATAGAGATTAACTTATAAACTTTTATACTTTAGTTTAATAAATGAAATAGTATATATTTAGAAAAACTTTTAATAACTTAGATTAAAATTATAAGTATAAGAATACTTAGTAATCAAATCTAAAATTTTTGAATCTCTTTGCATTTCAAGAAGAATTGTAGTTTGTTATATGAAGGATACTTAGAATATCCATATGAAAAAGAATGTCTTGAAAACTTTACTATTAAAGGTGCTAATACTCAATTACAGTTTTAGAAAATTTAATAGTCTTTTCCTCAAGTTGATTCAAGTGAAGCCATTTTTTGATTATGCATCTCCTTAGGCTTCTCCCTGCATCCTTTTTTTTTAACAAGTCAGGATTACTATATCTGGATAGTCTTTAGTAATTTTGAACTTCACTATCCTCTTCTTAAAGTTAAAACTTTTTACCATTCTTCAGTTTATAAATTCATATTAGTTTTGATGATTTTTCATAAAGTCTCATTCTTTTCTTCTTACATGATACTCTAAGATTCTTAATACTTCAAAAATACAATTTCCTTTACTTTAAATAGAAAAACATAGTTTTATCCTCTCATACCAAATATCTTTACTTTAGATTGACCTTCATTTTAAAAACTTCTAGCAAAATTTACCATAATATTTGCAAACATAAATATAGTCATTTAAATTTAAATCTTAATATCCCATGTGAAATTAAATTAATTTTAAAAATATAGTTAGTTAAGGGAAAATAAAATTTATTTTACTTCCTTTTTTAAAAGAAATTTTTCTTTATCCCAAACTTAAATTTTTATGTAATTAAAGTGATGAGTACAAAAATTTTTTAGGTGAAAGGAAATAGTAAATGCATAAAAATAAAAACTAACCTATAGAGGATTTCTAAATATGAAACTAGGCTCTGGTATACTGCAGGTACTAACTTTAAAAATACAAGCTTTAAAGCATTAAATGTAGCACAATATATTTCAAAGGATTTTCTAACAATTATAAACATAAACAAAAACTGAAAATAACAAAAAAAATGCAGGAAAATAAAAATCAATAATTTTTATTATAGTTAAGTCCACAGTATAATATTAAAATGTAATTTTCTATTACAATATTTTTTAAGAAAACAAATAAAAAAACAATCAAAATAATAAAAAAATAAATCAAACTCCCAAAATATCAGTCATCATCCTCTTCCTCATCATCATCATCTTCTTCTTGTTTTTATTATTCTTCATGATCCGACACATAAGGAGTAAAAATGGGGCAAGTTGGAAATTCCACATTATAATCGCCACTTAGATATCTAGTCATGACCTCCTAATATGCTATATCATATTGAACTCTCCTCTACTGATATTCATCGTTATATGCATTCCTTGCTTCAACTTGTTGTATCATAAGTTGCTCCATGATGTTCTCAAGTGAAGCAGATCTGGAAGTAAATGGTCTTGCAGCAGATGTTGAGGGTCTATCACTGTCTCCACTCCTGTATTCAGCAAATGATTCAAATCTTTGGACTCTTTGTTCCCTAATGGGTTTTTTGTGGTTGTAGCATTTCTTCATTTCTACCAAACTCTACTCCTGATTGTTCACATAAAGTGAAAATCAAGGCAGGGTATCCCAAATCACTAGCCATAGCACTCCTGGCTATATTACATGCATTATATACTATAAGATCGCCAACATCTAATGCCTTCATTTGTTGAATACAGAAAGTTAGCAAAGCTCTTTCTTTTGTTACTTTGCTCAGATGATTTGTTGTAAGCAATTTTGCAGAGAAGAAGTAATGTCATACCTTTGATTGAAAAGTTAACATGAAATTGGAGAAATTAACTTTCTTATTGTTCTTAATTTTCCATTCTCCCCTTCCATCAGTCACAAAGGCAATTAGTTCATCCACGGATGAGTTGGTCATCACGAATGCAACATATGCACAATAGAATTCATTTCTCAATCCCTGAAATGCATTGATGCTCCTTCTAAAAAATTTAACTTGCTTACCTCTCACGAAGATGTCATCATCTGAAGTAAATTGCAAGTTGGCATAGAACTCTCTGATTATTGAAATAATAGCTACTGCAGTATAGTAGCTTAATCTCTTCCTATTTTTAGCGACGATCAACCTCTCGATCTCGCCACCTAGGTTAGAAAATGAGCTCATTCCTGAATCAATTTCCTCGAGCTCATTTTGGTATTGTAACTATATTGGGCCTTATAATTGATAAATCTACTTGTGTCAAAATTTTTCGTAGGCTTTCCTCTTTTAAGTCATGGTGTCATAGGAATTTCTATGGAAATAAATTACAAATTCAAAAATCTATCTCCTCAAATAAGATTATTAGGAAAGACACTTTTCACCATCAGCTTTCTTTAAAATTCTTCAATAAATTCCCAAATTTTAGATTTCCCATAATGTAGGATAAATCCATGGTGAAAATAAAAATTTTCTATGTTAAAATGAAGACCTTACTAAGAGAAGATGAAATCTAAGATCTTTAGTGCTTGAAATCTTCTCAAATACACACAATTTCAAGCCCTAAGTTGAGGCTTAGAGGTAGGAGACGACTCAAGTAGTAGAAATGGAGATTTATAGGGCTATTTCTTGGTTTTTAACCCATTCAGTGGTTTTCTAATGCCAAAATTTTTCAGACTTCATTTTTTTGTGGAAATCGGATGTGCATCGCATAATGCCAACATCTAACTAACTTAATTAAAAAATTATACTATCAATTAAACAATTTTCTAACAAAAACCTTTCACAAAACTCACATTTATATATAAAATTGGCACTATTACAAACTGACAGTTTTAGAGCCAACAAATCCAATTCAGTCTCCAAAGCAAACCAAACATCCTAACATTGAAAACTAAGTATTAAAATAATCAACAACTGACATAAATTAAGTCCAACAATGAAAGTAAATGCAATCCAACATAACACCATAACACAAGTAAGCAATAATAAATAAGCATTCCATGCATTAATTAAGTTCAAACATCTTCTTTGTTATCCTCCCCTTGGATGTCTCCCATGGATTGGTAGTGCACGTACAAGTTTTAAAAAGGTAAATAAGGAAATTCGTCCGATAAATCTTCCTCAATCCAAGCATGCTTCTTGAACATACACAGCAAACTATCTTCAATACATCCAGTTTGTCAAAATGTTCTTTCATCCTCCAATCCAGATGATCCAGCATTTCAGAAATATTCTCAATTGAATGTATGAGGTTTTGTACCTATTTCTCTATCTTCTTGATCCTTTTTAAAAGTACATTCAAACAGAAATAAGGCTGAATAGGTGATGAATTCCGGGATGATTGATCCATCAGTACATTCATATCATTCTCATCCCCCATTCCTATGCAGTTGCAATAAACTTCTGGGTCCATAGGCTTCCAAGGAAGAAGCACTTTTTCTCAACTTTCATAAGGCACTTGTGATTGAATGCATAGTAGAAAGATAGTAGATGGATGTCCCAGTCTAGTAGTAGATCCATTAATAATCAAACCAAAAACAGATTTCACAATTATTGCACCCACATCAATAGGTGTTCCAGTTTGAACACAATAATTCATAATATCTCTCCTTCGTCACCTTACTAATTTCATAGTAGGAAGTAGTTTTGATGCAATGAAGAAATGTCATGCCTTAGATGTAGGATTCAACAATCATGAAGAAAAACTTACATTTCCATTATCTCGAGTTTCCCAATTTTTATCTTCATCAGTAAGAAATCGATAGATTTCGTTCATATTTTCTCTTGCAAGGGCAAAATTTGCATAGTGGCAAATAGGTAAAATTTCAATCATAAACATATCATGTATTCTTGAAGGAGTGAATTGTACAAACATGCCTTGAATGCAGACAATTCCTTGGTTGATTCCATGAATATTAGCATAAAACTCTTTCACCACAGGGACAACTACAATGCCAGTGGTATAGCAAAGAACTTCCCAGCGTCTCTATGCAATAATCTCCTCCACTCAAGTATTCAGTGTGTTGAATCCTTAATTCACAAATCCTCTTTCCTTGATTAGCCTCTTCTTCACAAGAACTCAATCATACAACTTCTGCACATCAAATCTGACAAACTTCCTATAATGGAAAATTCCATATCTCGTGGTATCTTTAGAGTGGGAAGCCATTATATTTGAAAAAGTTGACTCTTCCCTCATTTTCCCCTCTAAAATAGGTTTAAGAATCAGTTTTTGAGAGTTATTAGGAAGGAAACCTGCCAAAAACTGTCTAAAATGGTCTTTTGAAACATTTTAAGTCGTTCTGATCACCGCGGAGCTTCAGGCACCAACTCTCTAGAAAATGGCACCTCAAACACCAATCTGGAGCCTCAAGCGATAATTCCAAAATTTGCACTGTTTCATTTTAAATCCAATTTATTCTCAACTCTTCCATAAACTTGGGTAAATAAAGATGTTTTTAAATATTTTCTCCATTTCAAGTTTCTCAAATACATGGAATCCATAAAACTACATATATATATATATATATATATATATATATATATATATATATATATATATATATATATATATATATATATATNATATATATATATATATATATTCAATACTCTAAACTAAAATAGATAAGGAAAATAAATAACGATAAATATGGGTTGCCTACCACAAAGTGCTTGGTTTAATGTCGTCAGCCTGACATTCCCAGTCTTTACTCTAGGTGACCAAACATTAAAATCTATTTAAAAATTGGCCTTTAACCGTCAAAATATGGTTTCAGTGTGTACCCTTTCACATTAAATATCTTTTCAGTCTTAGGATCTTCAATATGAATAGCTCCATAAGAATAAACATTTACAACTATGGATGGCCCTATCCAGCTAGACTTCAGTTTTCCAGGAAATAATTTTCATCTTGTATTATATAATAAAACTCTCTATCCATGCTCAAATTTTTTTTATTATTTTCCAATTATGTCACTCTTTCATTTTCTCCTTATTTATTCTAGCATTTTATAAGATTCATTTTGAATTACTTCAATCTCATTTAATTGCAATAATCTTTTCTCATAAGCATCTTTTAAATTGAAATTGAACTCCTTAATAGCCTAATAGGCTTTATGCTCCAATTCTACTCATAAGTGGCAAGTCTTTCCAAAAATTAATCTCTACGGGGACATTCCTATATGTGTCTTATAAGCTATCCTATAAGCCCATAATGCATCATCTAATCTAGCAGACCAATCCAATTTATTAGGATTCACAGTTTTTCCAAAATTCTTTTGATTTCATGATTAGATACTTATGCCAGACCACTAGTTAGGGGAAGATAAGGAGTTGCAATCTTATACAAAATATTATATTTTTCCATCAACTTTTTAATTCTTTCATTCCTAAAATGAGATCATCTATCAGTAATGATTATTCTCGACATTCCATATCTTGTAAAAATATTCTTGATTAAAAATTTTGAAACACTCGAAGCATCACATCAAGGTAAGGGGATTGCTTCAATCCATTTTGACACATAATCCACTGCAATCAATATATATACATTTCCAAATGAAGGTACAAATGGTCCCATAAAATCCAATCCCCATGCATAAAAAATTTGAACTTCCAATTTTAAATATAGAGGCATTTCATTTCTTTTTAAAATAATAACTACCCATTGACACTAATCACATGATTATGTATATATATATATATATATTAACATCTCTAAATAGAGTAGGCCAATAAAATCTAGATTGTAAATTTTGTGAATAGTTCTATCATTCCTAAAATGACCTCCAAATTCAAAATCATGACATTTTTGGATAATTTCTTGAATTTCTTTATAAGGCACATATCTTCTCATAACTAAATCTTTGTATTGTTTGTACAAATAAGGGTCATCCCAAAAGTAAAATTTTGCATCGTGAATGAATTTCTTTTCTTATTGCTTTGTCAGTCCATATGGTAAAATACTACTAATAATATAATTCACAATATCAACATGTCGCTATATTTGTCATCCTTTAACAATATAAAGTTGTTCATCAGGAAAAGTTTCATTAATTTTTTTCTTTCTAAATCACGTATTTCTTTATATTCCAGCCTAGATAGATGATCGGTAATTTAATTATTTGTTCCTTTCCTTTCGACTACTATAAAATCAAATTATTGCATCAGAAGTACACATCTAATTAATTTTGGTTCTACATCCTTCTTTTGCATCAGATATTTAATAGTCGAGTGGTCAGTATGCACAACACATTTAGCTCCAATTAGATATGAACTAAACATATCAAAAGCATAAATGATGGATAATAACTCCCTTTCAATGGTGGTGGAATTATTTTGAGCATCATTAAGAGTCTTACTAGCATAATATATGGCTTTAAAATTCTTGTCATATCTATGCCCTAAAACAACTCCAATTGCAAAATCACTTGCTTCACACATTAGTTCAAAAAGTTTCTCCCAATTAGGTGAAACAATTATAGGGGCAACGATCAATTTTTCCTTCAATGTTTCAAAGGCTTCAAGGCACTCTTGCTTAATAATTGGCTTAAGGGTTGTTTGAACATTTTTTTTATTGCATTTAATGTCTCACAAGAATATTAAGATTCTATCATTTATCCCAATGAGTTTTTCACAAGCACAAAAGGTGTCTGAGAATAATTCATTCCATATTGAGCTTCCTTCTTTGATATAGCAGCTATTTGGGCAGCCAATATAGATATTGCATCAGAATCATGAATACTAGCTACTCTTTTTTTATTTACCCTTTCATTAAAAATTATTATTAGTCTTCTCTTTAATTAACAAATATACTTCATTGAATGGTTTTGACATTAATAATCCACCAGCAACAGCGTCAATTATCGATCTAAGAGATCCAACCAATCCATTATAAAAAAATTGAATTATTAATGAATCTGGCAACACATGGTGTAGAAAATTCCTAATGAGATATTTAAACCTTTCCCATGCTTCATAAATTGATTCCCCTTCAAACTAACAAAAAGATGTAATATCATTTCTAAGCTTAATAATTTTTAATAGTGAGAAATATTTAGATAAATTTTTTTAATAAGTATCTCCATGTTCTGATAAATCTAGGTGTTAATGAGTTTAACAACATCTTAGATTTATCCCTTAGTGAAAAAAGAAAAAGTTTAAGTCTGATGGCATCATTCAACACTCCATCATATTTAAATGTAAAACACAGTTCTAGAAAACTAGCAAGGTGTAAGTTAGGATCTTCACTTGATGTTCCCCTAAACTGATTATTTTGTACCATTTGGATAATAGCAGGTTTAAGCTCAAATGAATAGGCAAGGATTTGTATACTCAAATGAATTTCATCTATTGTAAGATTAGCATAGTCTCTTAAAGGTCTCTAATGTTGTTCATTTTCATTTTCAAAATTATTAAAATTGCAAACCTTTTTGCTAAAATTATTTATCTCTTTTTATGTCTTTTGAATTTTTCTAATTATTTTTTCTAACTACAAATTATAAGATACTACTTTTAAATCTTAAACTACGCATAAAAAACATAATAAGAAATTAAAGTAAGCAAACACACTAAAATATGAAAATATTCAAATTACACTACAAATAGTTTTCAGTTTAAATAAAATGTTTTAAATTATAAAATAATTATTGTTAATTTCCGTTACTTCCCAGGCAACGGCCCCAAAAACTTGATGCGGGTCATTTGTTGTGTGTTGCTTTTGTAAATATTTTTTAATATTACAAAACACACATGACAACACTAATAATAAATATGCAATTCAATCCTAATAAGAATAACTTTAGTAAAAATACTTTTATCTGTTAAAAATCATTAAACTACCAAACTCATAATAATTATGCAAGTATACGTATTGCTCAAGTAATAAAGGGCTCTAAAGGAGTCCTGAGTATTGCTCCCATAAGGAAGTTGGAAATTCTGATAACAATAATGTAAAACACAAAATTCAAACTACAAAACTCAAGTACAAAATTTAGATCTAAAGTAATTGAATTTATGTTAAATAAAATGCAGTTAAAGGAAATAAGTTAACTAAACTGATTGATAAAATTCAAAAGTAAACTTACAAAAACTAAAACAAGTTTCTATCACAAAATGTTCAAATTTAAGAAAGCATCATTCTCCTTTACAATGAGTTTATGGATTGTGAAGAAATTAAAATCATATATATATATATATATATGATTGTATTGTCTGAATAGGTGCAATCCTATTCTTTACCCTCTTTCAAGTGCATAAAGAACATTGACTAATCCAGAGTTTGATCCCTAATTTTGTGATTAGGTTGGAAGGATACTGGCTCTCACACCAGAGCTCCCACTTCTCCCTCGCCTGAGGGCTAACAATCTTACATTAGTTTCTATTCAACTGGACCTAATTGGGGATTTTGATCTATCACCATAAAACCTCCAATTTTGCATCCAACAAAGTATATTTCCATATTTATTTGCACTCAACCTTATGAATTACATTCTCACCCATGGAAATGAATGTGACTCTCACCATGTTTTAGAAACCATAGCCCTTTTGGATCTTATGTTTCTCAACACATTTTAACATTTCAATTGGCCAGATCGAAAAGTAAATGAAGATCGAAGTTCAAATCATCACAAATTATTGACATTTAAAATAGTATAAAACAAAATCAATTCTTTACAAAATCATATCTCAAAGCAAGGAAAAGGATAAAGAATACTACTCAGAATTTATGAGAAGGAAACAGCAAAATACAGATTTCATATATAAAAATAAGTTTACAAAATAAAGAAATAAAAGACAACTTATCTCACACTCTTTCCCAAGAAAATTCCTAGAAGTTTTCTTTAAGCACTTTCCCTCTATACAAGCACTCTCAATTCTCTCTTGGAAATGTAATGAAGAAGAAATATCTCATTTTCCCTCTCCTCTTACAACCCTAGAAGAAAATCTCCAAGTCCTTCACTCTCTCTCTTACTCACCTCTCTCTCTCTCTCTTCTCCACCAAACCTCTCTTTAGTCCTAGATTCCCTCTCTTTAATTAGTGGTTGCCTCCTCTCAAAAGAAATCAAAACTCCCTCCAAAATTCTCTCCAAAAGTCACACCTTTTGAATCCCAAAAGATATGTTCATTCATTCAAGACACATATCCTTTCATTAGAGAACCTTCCAAAGTGTCTAGATGCGTTGAATCACTCCATGGAGTGTTTGAAACATTTAGAGTCTTTAAAATCTGCTTAAAATTTGTCCTGGACCACCTTAATTCATTAAGTATCATCACTAGCGCTTCAAGTGCCAGTTTTGGCGCTTAAGGAGCCAAGTTACTTAAATCTGTGTTGTTTTGGGCTCTGGTACTTCAGGCACTTCTTATTTATATAATGGCACTTCAGGCACCAATTTTGGTGCTTCAGGTGCTAGCTCTCTGGAAATTGGCGATTCAGGCGCCAATCTGACGCCTCATGCGCCATAATCACAAAATTCTCTACTTTGGCTCTAAATTTCTTCATTTTTTCTACTTTTGCTCCAAATACATAAAATTGATATACCTGCAATAAAAACATGAAAATACCCTTATTTAAAGTTCAATGTCACCAAAAATAAGCATAAAACTTATACTTAAAATAACACATTATTTTATTGTATCACTCCTCTTTAACAAGCATATAGCTAACGGCTTTAAGGTTGACACCTAAATACAATGAGAGCTCATCATTTAAACTTAGGCTTTGGAGAAGAAGTGAAAATCTCAAAGACTTCTTCAAGTTCTGGAATGCTTGCATGAGTTCCTTTTACCACTCAAAACCCTTGGTTTTCTTTAGTGTTTAGAAGAATGACACACATTTGTCACCCAACTTAGAGATAAATCAGCCGACTTAGAGACAATTTATTTTTTGTACCTTTCTGTTGTTGTGATGGGAAGGGATGTTTAATAAAACTCAAACTTCTTTTGAATTGGCTTCTAAGTCTTCAAGGGTCAAAAGATAACTAATATATTTCCCATTGTCACCAAAAGTGTATTTTTCTGAGTTAAGTTTCTTGTTATATTTTCTAATAGTTTGAAATGTTTCTCTTAAGTCACTAATATGATGTTCAACCAACCGACTCTTAACTAACACATCTTTGATGTACACTTCAAAATTTTTCACTTTCTAATTAGAAAATATTACATCCATAAGATGCTAGTATATGACCTAATCATTCTTGTACTCAAATGGAATTACATTAAAATAATAGACAACCTGCTTAGTATAAAAGTTATCTTCTAAGCATCAACTAGGTGCATTATAATTTGGGTGTAGCTGGAGAAGGCATTCAAGAAGTTTAACACCTTGCAACGGGCTGCTGACTGAACCAACATGTCAATCTTCTATAGGGGGTAGCGTCTTTTAAGCAAGTACTATCTGCATTTATGGAATCCACACACATTCTTTACTTACCAATGACCTTCTGCACCATCACAACATTGGAGATCAAGGTTAGGAATTAAATCTCCCAAATGTAGCCCCCAACTTTAACTTCAGTTCCTCCTCATGAATTGGTCCAGTTAGAGCTCTAGCTAATGATCAGAGTTTTTGCTTCATATGATTAGTGGTCATTTTGATGTTCAGCTAGTGGCATGCATTCTTGATTTAAATTATAGGCATTTCTAACATTGTCCAAAAGAAATGTTACAGTGATTGTAGACAGTCTGAATCATCAAGCTTTTATACCCTGCATTAAGATTTTCACTTTTTTTTTAAAAAAAAGTACCATGCACTTTAGTAGATGCAGAGATTTGAGGGTGGTCTCATTGGGCTCGAGACCCCATTCCCATTGAGTCTAGATGTTGAGTGACTCTTACTCCATGCTGTTGAATGCTTGAAAGTAACAACTTTGGGATTGCTCCAGGTTCCCGTGCATGATAATGATCGCCTCATTGCTAAGGAACTTTACTGTTACATGATATGTGTAAGTTTTCATTGATGACTATTCAGCAAAGGGAAAACAAAGATAGCTTTGCATGTTGGTGGGAATTCTACCACCAAGAAGTCCTCCATACTGCTAAACTACTTGTCTCCTTCGTCCTAGGAGACATCCCGAGTGATAATGCCCAAGACTTCTTTTCTCTCACTAGAGAAGTTGATGTGTAGGCTGGGTGACACAGCCAATCGGTCTGTTTTGAGCCTAGTCTTATCAAACACCATTTTGAATAGGATATTTATAGAACTTCTAGTGTGTACTAAGAAACTACCTACCTGGAAGTTGTTGATCAAATCAGTAACAACTATGGTGTTGTTGTAATGATTTTTCTTCTGGGAAAATCTGCATTAGTAAGATGATGGGAAATGGTTACACTATTAGGATGAAACTATTGTAAATACCTCTCTTGATAGAACCTTTTCTGACTAGCCTAACACAAAGATTCTCCGCATCATCCAAAGATGGTCAAGATAAGCTGACGATATGTATAACATTGACACAAACATTTTCATCCACGATTGCTTTGCTAGAGCTTTGCTTTGTTGCTGAATGTTAACTCTGATGATGATGAACTATTTTAGTTTTCTCACCCTGATCAAGTCCTCGAATAGGCTCCAGAGGTGATAACATTCCTGCAAGTCATGCATATGGTCTCGATGGTAATCACAATACTTGTTAGGGTTTCAGAGAAAAGCTCTGGTCTTCATCAACACTGCATTTTAAAATACTCCTTATTTTGGATGACCTCCATAAGTTTGACCATTAAGTCTCTGAAAGGAGTCATCTTTTATGCCTTGTAGTGCGACTACTTGTTATAGTGGGTTAGTTGCTAGTGAAAGTATTGAACTCAACCTCGATTATTCTTGCGTCCATTGTGGTTCTGAGTATGCTAATTTTTCTCATAGTAGTAGAGATTGGAAGGATGCTTCCTATCCTTTGTTCACTTTCCTTTGCCTTGCAAGGCCCTCTTCGTCAAATGACTGCTAGAAGACTCCATTCAATAATGAAAGGAATTAAAAATACCATACTTGGTGATAATATGATTGTTGACAATCTTTAACAACTCCGTTAAGGACTTTCACTCGCACAAGCCCATATCATATTTGAACGGCTCCATAATGACTCATTGTGTCAAAGCTCTATGCACGATAAGTGGTTGTAGGTTATACATCTCTAATATCTCTTTCAAAAATGAGTAATATAAGAATGAAGGCTCTTGTTCTCTACTTATTTGATTTAGAACAGGGATTGAAGCTTCTTTAGAGGATTATGGGCACTGGCAAAGTGCACCACAAACAACTTCTTCAACTTAGTGAGGAGCAAATCACTCCCACCCATAAGCCATTGAACCACCCTAGGGTAAACTCCCTCAGCGTGACAAGGAAGAGACGACAGTTTAAGGCATTGGTGATTCTCAACATATATACTACCAAATCAAAAGTAGCAATGTGATCAATCAGGTTAGTACAACTCTTATAAGAATCAAGGTGGGGTTTTTAAGCTTCCTTGGAGGTTTATCCTAGATGATCTGCCAAGAGAAAGCATTATCTGGTTGTTTCTGTAGGGGTGCTTCATCATGTATGCACTGATGCTTTTCCATCGGCATGGAACCAACACTATCAATGTAATGTACTGAAGATCTTCTTGTCTTTTGGGTGCTTGGGTGGCTCTTCAGCCTACATGGTCTTATGGTTCCCCCAAAGATTCTTTCAAGAAGATGTGGCTTCTCGCGAGGATCCCATGATAAAAATGATTTTTGCTCGTCCCTTTTAGTTATTACATCTCGAATGACGATCATCAGCTAATCTCTTAGCTCCTTAATCAGCTATTGCACAAATTCTCTAATGTACTCCATGATTGTAGTGTCTCTAAGTTGAGTTTTTTCTTCGTACTTGTGTGCTTTACATCTTATTTGGGGCATATCAACACTCACAACACCAAGGATAGAGTGTAAGGAAGAAGAGAGAATAGAGAAAGAGAGAGAGAGAGAGAGAGAGAGAGAGAGAGAGAGAGAGAGAGAGAGAGAGAGAGAGAGAGATAGTGAGTATAGAGTATGAAGTGAACAGTTTAGAAGATAAAGTCCATCCCTTTTTTTAATAAAATGGTCCAAATTTTTAATCATGAAAGACCCTTGATAAAATTACACATTTATCCTTATCTTCAGGGTGGTGTTAGTAGTTATTATTTTTATTAATTTTTTATTGTATAGGAGGCGTTAGAAATCAATCTTGCCAAGTTGCCACTTTTTTATAATTAAAAATGAATATTATGCCTTTTTGTATCTATAACTGACATTGACTCCCTTTCACATCCATAACTAATATTAAAACTTTTTCGTGTCAATAGCTAATTTTAACACCCATTTGTAAGTAAGCCTCTTGACCAACAAGACTTTGAATCAATAGACTTAACTATTTTGAGTTAGCTATTTTGTTTGGGCGCTGATCGGCCTTCGTTGTAAAGAACCATGCAACTTTGAGAGGACAACCCATTAGACTTGCGATGATTGGTGTGGCATCCCTTGTTGGCTTGAGTGCCCTTTGGTAGTAAGACATGCTTATAGTCGATCGGTCATTCCTTAGTCGGTAGATGATCATCATCTGGTCAGCTTCATTATTGTAGCTTCTTGTATGATTGTTGATTTTCATCTTATCCCTCATGATCTAGATTGTTTGATCTCCACGAGATCTGCATGCTAATAATTTTACTATATACATATATATAAAAAAAATAATTGTGTGGTATGTATCTAAATGCCTAAATACTTTTTATTATCATACATTTAAAATTTGATTTTTTTTCATTATATTTTAATTTTACAAATAAAAAATATTTATATGTTATATTTCCGAAAATACAAGAATTATACGGTATGTATATAAATTGAAAAAAGAACTCTCAACTATTCATCCCAATGCTTTCTGTGGTATGTCCTTGATGAGAGCGCTTATTCGGTCCGGAGCCCCGATGAAGAGATTGTCCAGAATCCAATCAAATATCGACACATATATGTGTGGGTCCTACTCCTATAAAAAATAAAAAAAATCTTTTAATTACGCAGCCCGGCCTGACCCAACGTATCACGAAACGAAAAAGCAATTTTTTGCATTTTCCTCCTATTTAATCACGTCGGGCTTGCCCGAACCCCACCCAATCGGGTGGAATTTAAACTACCAAAATAAAATGACATTGGTAAGGTAAACTGATGCTCAGGCTATTCATTTTGTATTCCACCATCCCCCCTCATTTGCAAGAGAAATCACTGTGTGTTCTAGGGTTTGCATTTGGAATTCTCATTCAACCCATTCGAGTCCCCTCTTCACACAAAAATGGAAGCTAACTGCCCCACTGAAGAGACTGAAGTGCCAGAGATGATAGAAACAATAGAGTAGAAGAAGAAAGGAAAAGATATGAAGAAGAAGAACACCAAAGAGCTAAAGAGTGATGAAAGCGCATCAAGGTAATATCTTTTCTTTTTGTAGTTGCTCTAAAAATCTAGCATTGCAGTATGATGATATTTCAATACTTTTCTATAATTGTAATAAAACCATAATAATACTGAAATGTTACCGAAACAACACCAAAAAAATTCTATAATAACACCAACAACATAATAATACCATAATAATATCATAATAACAGTACAATAATACCAATAACACTAGCGCTATAATAATATTATAATAATACCATAATAACACTACAATAATACCATAATAAAATCTTGATAAAACCATAATAATGTTTTAATAACACTTCAATAACACTAAAAGAACACCTTAATAAAACTTGAATAACATCTCCATCTCTTTAATGTTGTTGAGGTGTATTTTTTTGTTGTTCTATTCATGTTAATGATTTATAGATAGCTAATTGGCTATATTTTTTGCATGAATTCTTTTTGCAGGTTCGTGAAACCAAGGTCCTTCAATTACAGGTGTCGTATATCCATTTTAAGAGATGTTTTTGATAAGGTAAAGCTTAGCTTATCTAAGGAGAGAAGGAATAGCTTGAATGTAGATTAGTTTTTTAATCTACCTTCTCATCCGCAAGACAATGTTCTGACACTATAAATATTAAAGTGTTGGCAATATGAGAGAATGATATTTAGAATGGGTGGGAAAGATTTCAAAATAAGCTCGATGAGATTGCCCTGATAAGCATGCTGAATAGAGGAGAAGTGCCAAAGTGGAAAAAATCTTCGTCTTCCAGTGTGGATGCAGGCCAAATTAAGAATGAGATTTTGAATGTTTCAAGTGGGGAGTGTTCTACATTTTCTAATGAATTGTTTTTAAAGTTTTTGTTATCAAACTTATTTTTCCCTTCTATTCACGTTAGTGTTCCCAAGGAGCTTTACACCTTTTCTGAGAAAGTAAAAACATTCATCTCCTTTAATTGGCCTACAACATTATGTGATTTCCTCGGGGAGCAAATCAATACAGTAGTCATTAAAATAAGGCAAAATTTCTCTTTAGGATATATAAATGGTTTTCTATATCTCCTGACGGTAAGTGTATTATATAAGCCACATAAAATTCATTCATTCTGTACAAAGCATCATATGACATTACTTTTACACAGCTATAGTTTTACAAACATACAACTTTGTTCACTCTTGTAAATCCTGAGGCCAGACCCAAAATGTTAAGGCGGCCAACCGATGTAAGTTGGAATTCATCAAAACTTGACATAGCCTTCAAGAGGCTCAATTTAGCACAAGTAAGTGATTTAAATCAATTGGTAACATTCATTGTTTGGAGAATTATACTTGTCTACCTCTTGTTGTATTCATGTGTTATGCTCTAGTTTTTTAACATCTTATAATTCTTAATTAAATTGTAGGTTCATGATAAATACTTGGATTTGAAAGAGGATGAATCCTGGCAAAGGATTATCCAGTCCGGAAAGAGCATACCCGCACCAAAAAGCTCAAGCCAAACCAAAATCACCAGTGTAATGTGATGTGGGACCATTTCTCTCTCGCGACATCACCCAAGAGCCAGCAAAAGCTAGAATCAATCAAAGCCATGAACTAATCATTTAGCTACTTAGAGCTCAGGAGAAATGTTTTAGGGAATTCCAAGGAGCACTCAATACAATAAATACAAGAGACAATGTCAGGACTGCAAAGTAGTATTGAAAAAATAGGGAAACTAAACATTGACAAAGGCAGAGAGTTGAAAGAGAAATACACTTAGCTATCCTCTCCTATAGATGAAAACATTAGATTCAACAAATGTGGAACCCAACAAGCATCTCCTGTTGAAAGCAGTCAATGAGTTGAATGAAATAGGAACCTATCAATCATCCCTACGTGAGGAAGGGATTGAGTTGCCTGAAGAAGGAACCCATGAGCACTTCGTTAGCAGCTTAATTGAAAGGTGAAGGGTCGATGAAGTAGAATAAAGTGAAATTTGGATTCCCCTTATGCTGGTTTTGAGTATAAAAGATGAAAACCAAAAGTAGATCTTCAGCCCTCATAAACTCTTTTAGAGACTCCCGTCATAAGGCCTGAGGAGTTCCTTGTAAATACCAAACATGTAGATGCATTTGCCATTGTAAAAGAACAAGTAAAATCACATGGTGAAGAAACAATAACAACTTCAATTGTAGATAGTCAGGCTGAGGCCAAAAAGGGATTTTAAATAATAATTTCTCCTGTTGAAGATAGCTCAGCCATTGTAGGAGAATAAGTAAAATTCCATGATGATGAAACAATAACAACTCCAATTGTAGATAGTCAGGCCGAAATGGGCCTTCAAATACAGTCAAAGGTGAGTAGACCTTCTTTTTTTTCTATGTATTGCAATTGGTTTACAATCAATGAATATATGTCCATGTACGCTGCAGGCATGATATTTTGTTCAACAACGGTGGCACTGTCATAGACTGCGGCGGAATGTTAGATTTACTACAAGGGCCTGGATTACAAATGAATATGTAGATGCATTTGCGGCCCAATTAAAGAGCCAGAAGGATAATTACCCTAATTCATTCGACCATATTTATATGTGACGCCATTATACGGGGTAAGTACACAAATTCAACTTAATTATTAAATTCATAATTTGATCAATAACATATTTGTATGATGTAATGCAGATGCATGGACGTGGCCAATCCTCTTCGTTGGTTAGACATATCACAAAAGCTGAGGTAAAAAAGGCTGACATCATATTATTTTCTACTATTTACAATGACCACTAGATAGTATTGGTTGTGGATTTGAGAAATAGAAAATGGAAGTTATATGATTCATTACCCAACAAGATGCATAAATCCGTGTGCTATGAAGTTGTAAGTATTCTTGATAGAATATCTCATTCTTAATCTGCTTTCTCAATGCACTAATCACTTCCACATGAAAATTTACCAGATCAAATTGTTTGTAAGAGATTATGGGAAGGAGTTCAGGGCCAAGTTGGCCAAATGGTCACTATCAGTCGTAAGTGGAGTCCCTGTACAGAATAATAACATCGATTGTGGCATGTTTGTATGCAAGTTTATGGAAAAGTTATTTCAAGCCCACCAAGTGACTAAAGTAAAGAAGAAGGTTGACAGGCGAATATGCCAAAATTTAGGGTAGAGTTTGCCAATGATCTTTGTTCATTGACTATGTCTCTTAAGTGAACAAAATTCTTATGTATATGTGTGTTTCTATGTGTATATATTATTTATTTTGAGGGTGTACCCTTGGATTGGAAACCACAGTTGTTGTAACCCAAACATTAGTGCTAGAATTTTGATCAGGTTGGAGCATTTCTAATCGGAATTGGTACACTAACTGATTCAGTGAAGTTCCAATGTTAACTGGCTCGAACGATATTTATGATTCTTAAAGTCTATAGATTTCATGAGTTTGGCATTATTCTAATTTGATTTGCAAGAAATTTTAGTTAAAAATAATTATGTGGCACTACTCAACTGAAAACACTCGTGTTTTAAGTCATTTTCATTCAGTATTAATTTATATAAATATGATTTTCATTAACCTTTACGTTTTTGTTGAGCAAAACTTGACTTGTAACTTAAAAAACTAATCCAAATTGATTTGTATTTTTTGAAAACTATTTTTGATTCAAACTTATTTAGATATTTCATAAAATTTGTATTTATTTAAATCATAATTTTTCTGTAATATTCCAATAATGCTACAATAAGACGGCAGACTATTCCAATCTGACTGTGGCATTATCTACTTTCTCCTGTAATAAAGTAAGAATGAAACTGTGGAATATTCCAATCCAACTGCGCACCAATATATTACCACAATCACACAGGGGAGTATTCCATTAGTGTGGCCGAATAGACCAATAATATTAGAAAACATCCATAATTCCACTAGAATTATTATCACAATAATACCAGAATATTGTGACAATACTGCCAGAATAAAACCAAACACTATGGGAACAAATTTAAAAATTTAAAAAATTTAAGATTTCCAATATAATTTGATTATCCAATACATCAATTTAAAAGAATTTAAAGATTGATATCTCATATATTTACTCAGAGTTCAGCAATGGACTGCATCAACATGTCAGTGTAAGTTTGTGATGGTTAGGGTGTAAAATATTCCTGTTTTTTTAAGAGAAACATCATATTAACACCCAAGAACATATTTTATTTTAAATAATGTGTAAATGCATGGGATTTCAAAAACATACTTGATTGACACTATCCGATATTGCAGACAAGTTTGTCTCAATGGGGATAAGTGGTTCTTGACTTATTGGAGCTTCTTGCACTTTTCCTGTATTCAAATGGTTTAGTAATTCTTTAATGTAGGCATACATACTTTTTAATCTCTTATTTTTCACCTACTACCCTTGTAACCAAGAAGTGGAGATTCCTTTTGGCCTCATCTTCCTTGTGTCATTTAAATTGTACTCTATATTTGAAGATTTCTTCTTATTCTTTGCCTGAGGTTCTTTACCAATCGATATAGCATCAAAATCTATCAATAATTATTTAAATGATTCTAGCACATGTTGCTCAAATATTTCAATTCCTTGTGCTCTATTAATAAGTTGGTAGGCAAACTTCTGAGTGTGTGTGCAAAATAAAAAGCCACTTGTCCATTGGACAGTTGGGACACCTTGAGATGTTTGTATCCAACACTATTATAAGTGTTCCTCTTCGCATGCATAGACCATTGCAATAAGAAATATTTGTCAAGAATCTTCGTTATATTTATGAAATTAAGAACATGTAGACAATGAGCACACAATAACCCCATCATCTCAAATTTTTTTTGCAGCTGCATGTGATATCACAACTAATCTTGTCAAAATTAACAATCCATGGTTTGTTTCTCTCCTAATTATCCAAATTCCTTATGTAATATTCAAAATCACTTTATAAGTAGATTTTGACGGCTAGTCCACATGACCCACGCAATAACTCTCTCTCAAAGATTGAGTAGAGCTTCCTAGTATAAAATGAAGCAGCTTGCCTCAACAATGGACTACTTTTAACCACAGGTGTAATGAAAGACTGAGCACTTTTGAAGTCTTCATCCTTCTCATTTCTTCACCATGATTTCATAAAATTTTTAAGGCCCAGAAAACATTCAGTGAGGGAGCTTGTGGGCTTGCATACACCATGAATCTGTGGACTTGCTTCTTTGTGTAGATAGGATCCCCATTCCAAATATGTCTTCATTGAAGGTTGTAGAACACCAATGTCTTATATTGTACAAATCATCTAACCACACGTTGCAGTGTGGGTTTCCTTACTGAATCATTAGGGACCTAGTCTCTTCAAACTCATCCTTGGAGTCACACTTGCTCATGCATTTATAAAATAAATTGTTAATGCTCTTGATGTCAATACCATAATGCACCTTTGATGAAAGTTTCTTGTAGATATTCCACTGACATAATCTATATCGTGTATGTGGGAGATAATCTTGGATAGCTCTTGCCATCGCTTGATCCTAATCAGTAAAATTGTAATTAGATGCTTGTCATCCATTACACGAAAGAATTCTTTAATTAACCACTTGAAAGAATCAATCATCTCGTAAAAAAAAACCAATTCCAAAGAGAACATTTTGCCAATGGTGGTTAACCTCCACAAAAGGAGCATAGCATAGATTATACTTATTCAGTCTGTAGCTTGTATAAGAAATTATGACATCCCCAATGCTATCATAATCAAGCCTAAATAAGCCATTACTAAAAAAAGCTCATTGCTCTACCATCCTCATCAGTTTGGAAGTCCCAAGCAAACATGTTATCCTTAGCTTGCCTTTCCATGAATAGTTGTAGTAGAGAATTAGCATCACAATGTTCAATTCTATCTCTTTTATCTCTTTGAATAAAATTATATGCTCTCTCTTTTTACATTTCATATTCCCTACTCCCCCAACCTCTGTAGCAATGGAGTTAAATGCATCTGTTGCTCTAATCCCTGATCATATCATGGACCTCAGCACATCTCATTTATCTCAGCTATCTTTCTACTAAAACGCAAAAGATATTTATCCCCAGTTTCAGCCAAATGGTGGTTATGACTTTCAATAAATTTCTTAAACGTCCAGTTGCTCTTTGATACACCAAAATAATATATTGTTTTAAGCACATATTTTATGCTTATTTTTTGTGATATTGTACTTTAAAGAAGGGTATTTTCATCTTTTTATTGTAGGTATATCATTTTTAGGCATTTAGAGCAAAAAAGATAAAAAAGACAAAATTTCGAACCAAAACTGCGAATATTGGGATTCTAGCGTATTATGCGTGATCCCAATTTTCTATATAGATAGATGTAAAATGCGATGTATGCGATTATATGATTAATTTCCTTAATAGTTATTATTAATTTGCAATGGCGCCAAAAACTTAATCCAAAGCAAAGGCTAGGTAAATTTTTCACCATGAAGCAAATAAGAATGCAGTTATAATATTTCAATATGGGATACTACGCAAGTAATATAAAACTTTCTGATTAAGTCACAAATATCGAACCCACAGAAAAGATTAGTATTAGATAACAAAATACTTGCCAATATATATTCTTAATCAAACTTAAGATGCTATAATAGGAATAAGAGTTTGATTCTTTTTATAATTTTTAATAATTGAAAATAAAGTAAGAAACAAATTAACTTAACGAAAATACTTGCAAGATGAAGGAAATATAAGTAAAATATCTATTTCCTTATCATGAATTAGTGATAAACTTAGAAATTTATTTGTGGAAGTATGTTAAATGTATTGTGTCAAATAGGAGCAATAATATTATTTACCCTTACTAAAGACGCTATAAAGAACATTAGTTAATTTATAGTTTGAAGACCGGCTATACAGGGAAGATACTAGCTCTCACACACCTGGGGGCTAACATCTTATATCAAAACCTAAAACTATAAATCAAATTGGGGGCTTTAGCCTATCACTCTAAAGTCCTCTAATTCTACACCCTTTAAAATATATTTTCCTTTTTATTTACACTCAACCCTATGAACTACACTCTCAGTCATCAAATCAATATGTGATTCCAACCATTTGTTGACTGAGACAATACCATCTAAGATCTTACATGTTTATCGGCACTATTTTTAGGTTGAGGAGTTGCCCATAAGAAGTTGTTGGTCACCGGACACGAAATCTCGTTGCCCGCTTCGGAAGGACATTTTAATGTTTAAAAAAATATGAAATCAAACTAACCCCATATTCTTCATAGTTTAAATGAAAGAGCATTGTACCTCAAACCCTGTATCCATCCCGAAGGATAAACAGAAGAATTGAGGATGAGGCTTGATCAAATAAACTGAGAAATATATGACGTCCGTTTGGTCTGCAAAACTATTTTATTTGCCGAAAATTTCCTTATTTAATATGAAGAATAAAATAGGGTATATATTAAGCTGGGTTCGAAAAAAGCTTCCTACACGGGCAAGCCCCTGTAGTTAATTACATCCTAAATGACCGAAGTCACCTAAGAAAACTCTCAATAAAAATCAGAAAATATTATCTTCAAGGATTTCAAAAGGATAGGACTTTTCAATGAGATCGGACGAAGAGGTGTGAAAAGAGAATGATTTAAATTTGGAACATTTTGTTTTAGAATCTAAAAGAGGAAGAACTAGGGGATGTCATAGATCCGGAGGAGAACCTCGGTGACTTCCCAGTCTATCCTATTGTTTAACTTTAGTTTTGAGGAGAAATTATTTAAATGTTTCATCCTATAGATTTTATTTGTTAGGGCTAACATTTGTGTGAAACAATAAAAAAAATAGCTTGGAAGATGCGAGGATTTAGGTCGTGAGAAACGACAACCTCGGAATCCTAAGATGAGTTAGGGCTTATATTGTGCAGTAGCTGTACAAAGGCCTAAAGATAAGGTGAGGATTTATGTTGCATAAGCAGACAACCTCAAAACTTATGGCTTGGTTATTTAATTCTAAGGAAGGAATGGTTTAGCTGGGGAAAGGTTTTGTTGTTTAAGATGGCCCTACTGCCCACCATGCTAGCTCCAAGCTCCTTACCGTTATGAGTTTGAGTTTTCTAGGGTGTCAAGTTATGATGTCAAATCAGGTGACCCTATGGTTGTAGTCCTTTAAATTTTTTGGGGGATGTTAAAGTTGATTAGAGCGACACCGGTTAGGATCCCACGCTTCCCTCATTCTGGCAACACTATTTTCTATTCAATTCACTTAATTCAAATGAATTTACTAAACTCAACTTAATGAGTTCCATTCTTTCATTTAAACCGTGGGAAGGCTCATTAGCAACCATAGGTTACCTCCTCTAAGGGATTCCCGATCATCCAATAGAGACGTCTTAATTTAGTTGTAGTTGTAGTTTTTGTGATGTTTGTGATTAAATTTTTGAGTTGTCTTATATTTTCAATGTTTTGAAGGTGATTGTTATCTTGATTTATTTTAGTTTTGGTTTTGTGGCTATCCTGACAGTTTTAGCTTTCATGCAGGGTGACATTGTTGTTTAGCATGTATGTTTGTGTTTTGTTCATACATGCAGGTAAGTAAGCATAGTAAGGAAAGCTTAAGAAAAGATAATGTTGTAAATTATAAAAGTGTACCCAGCGAGTCTTATCGTTCCACCACCTGAAACTCAAAATGCATGTTAGAGCATTTTATGTAAAGCAAAAAAGTAAGGTTTTAGTGACCTACCTAAATCTAGGTCATATCTTGGTGGGTCCCTACTGGTTTGATTAAGGATGATTTTTGTTAAGCAAAACTTATTAAGTTTAGTAGATCTCAGAGGTATCCAATAGATCTGGAGAAAGAAGCAGGTCCATGCTTCCCTCTCACTACTTGGTGAAATGTCTCGAGCTCATTTAAACTTATTATCTTGCTTAATAACACATCCTGTAAATACCTTTAATGCTCAAAGAACATTGATCTCTCACTTATCCCTAAGAGTAGGGTAATTATCACTTATAATTTAATCTGAGGATTATGTGGGTGAAGACCCTTAAAGGGGCAAGTTAATGCTGTCAAGACACTTGGCCAACTTTTTAATTTGGTCTTGTAGTGTTTTAAAGATGTTTAATTTTTAATTATGTTCAGTTTTCTAACCCTCATTTAATCAGATTTGATTTAGCCTACATCACTACTAACCCTTTAGACCTAGGTAGATATCTTGGTTATTTTGAAATAAGTTGAATTTTTTAAGTGATAATAATTATTCATTTTCAAAACACTTACATGTCATTTGAACATCAAGTAGGGGTATTAAATTAGTGAGTTATCAACTTCCAAAGTGATACCCCAAAGTCTAAGATCATTTAATTTAATAGATTTCCAAAGTTTAATAATTTAAGGAATTACAAATTTATCCCTTGATTATGGAAAGAGTGAGGTTGCTTTATACCAATTAATCCCTGTGTTTTTCAATCATCCAAATAAGTTAGTTAAATTTAGAGGTTACCCATTTCCCTCCTTGAATTAAGCCTAAATATTAATTAAGGATCAATTTCTAAAATTACACTTTTGCCCCTAAGGCTCTATTACTTCATAATTTGTCAAATTCAATGCAAATGGCTTTGGAATTTTTATCCCACTTCACCCATAGGTCAATTAAGACATCACAGGAGAAAATCTGATTTTTCAAAATTTAATTTAATTTACATATTTATTTTAATGCAATAATAGAATTTTTTAAAGAAAATTCTATAAATTGTCTAAGACAAAGCCTAAGCTCTTGAAATTTTTACTACAAATAGAAATATACCAAAGAAAAATTAGGACCAAATTTCATAATTTATTAAGTTATAGTTGAATTTTAAAAATTATTTTAAGTTCTAGAGTATTTATTAATTACAAGATATTTTAACTGTGGAAATTAAGTTTTATAATTTTCATAAATCTTCGTAATGTCAAGGGATACAAAGAAACAAATTTCATGATTTTCTAGTTTTTCTTTGAATTATTAGAATTATTTTAGTGAAAATCCATTTTTAGCCTTTAAAAAATTAATTTAAGCTTCAAAATTCAATATCTTCAATTAGAAAATTAGAAAAAATATTCCAATTGTTCCTAAGTGCTTAGGAAACAATTTAGAACATTTCCATTAGTTTTATTACTTTTGTGATTTTTATCATTTTTTAATTATTTAAATATTAAAAATAGGCTAAAAATGAAGTTTTATTTTAATTTCAAATCTATTTTTAAAAAATTCCTCTAACCACAAAGAACTCCCAAAACTAATTTTTATAATTTTTTTGAGTTTCATTTTAATTGTTAAAAATCATTTTAGTACCAAAAATGTCATTTAACTTGAAAAATCAATTTGAGTTATTAAATGACCTCCAAATATTTTGAAATTTTTATGTGGAGTTCTCTGATCTTTAAATCACAGTAAAGATTAAAAATTAAGTCATTTAGATGTTTTTGTTTCCTAAAATTAATTTTCTTTGTGTTTTAGGGTTGGTGGAAATTAAGTCCATTCTTAATGACTTAACCCATAAAATATTTTCTAAAGGGTTCTCTAGTCATAGAAAACCTTCCTAAATTTTCTTGGAATTTTTTAAGCAACATGGTAATTATTATGATTAATTTATGCAAATAATAGACATAAAATTGGAAAATATGGATCTTTGTTTAAAGGCCTTCTCTGATCTTGGAAAAATCAAGGAATGTTCTCCATGATAGAGGCTACAACATGCCAAAATTTTAAGCCATGGTGAAATGTCTACATGCATGTAGAATAAAAAGACATAAAACCATATTTAATTAATTAAAAATAAAAGGTGTTTCAAACAAACTTCAAATTATTTCAGCATTATTCTCCTCTGTTCACTGAACAAGAGAGTATTTTTATTTTATTTTTGTGATTTTTCTACACCAAGATATGAATTTTTGAAAGTAGGGATATTTATTTAAATCAGAAAATACCCTATTTATCTATTTAAACGCGCGATGCTGACAAGATCCTAGGCGGCACCGAAACTCCACACGATGTCTTCTGATTTGGCACCAACATCCACCTCAGTGATGACTCGGCCCGCGATTCGTGTAAGAAGACGCTGTCTGGCTAGATTTTATCCGTTGATAAAATAAACGTGCGATCGAACGGCTCCCCGTCATCATCCGCAACGTCTTAGCCCGAGAACCATTCTTTTTCAAAGCTTGATATCTCTCTCATTTCTCAACCAAATTATGTGTGGTTTTTTCCTAAATTATCTTTTATGTGTGACGAAAATATCCATACAGTAATCATGCCATTAAATTAGCTCTAATCAAATGGAGGATTAAAATAAGCTCGGTAGGAGGAGGAGCTCAATACCTTTGCTCTGAGAAGGGAAGCTTTGATCAGAGGTGCTCAGCACATTTGTGGAGGTCCAAAAAGGCTAGAAATTAAGCCTCTTGTTGTGGTGAAGGGTCTAGGTATGAATTCAACCAAGCTCGATTTCAGGTGTTGGTCTAGAGCCATGCTAGGGGCTTTGTGAAAGGGGAATTTGATGGGCTTTATCTTCTTTCACTGTAGTGAAAGTGTGGGTGAGTCTAATTTGATTTTAGTGGAGTTTAGAGGTATGGAAAGCTCTGTCCTATCTCTGACAAGGATTTGAGTTCAAAAATTGAACTCCGGTAAGGAGATTTGAGGCAATGTAGTGGTTGGGTTTCACTGTGGAGGTCTCAAAGAGGCTCAAGGAGTAATTTGGAGGGATCTCTTTGAGAAATTTTTAGCACTCACTCCATGGCCATGGAAGTGAGGTTTTTATAAAATGGGCTTAGAGTGGCTGTCATGGCCAATTAGGGGGTAAAAATGCTTGCTTATGTGGAGGGCAGGGAGGCTCTAAGATTTAATTTTGATGAGGGGCCTCTAGGTTTAAATTGGGTTTGATTCCATGGGGGTGGCTCTCAGTTTAGAAATTTTCCAACCACTAGACTTGTCGGCCAGGTCAGGGGAGGTGGCTAGGAGGTCAGGTGAGCCAGAGGAATATGTCACAACAATCAAATAGGTTGGTGTTTACTTTTGGCAAAAATATCCTTAGCTTAAGCAAATATGTAATCAAGTCCCTTGATTTAGGGATCCTTTGGTCCATGGCTTGGCTTGGGTGGTTCCATGGGGTTTAGCCTGGTCAATAAGGTTCAAAATTTGGCTGTAATAGTCCTTGGTTGGCCAATTTAGCTATGTTACGTCAATTTTGGTGAAGGGGCCCATGTGGGTGCAAGTGACCAAAACTTGGGTTTGGACTAGGTTAGCCATGTTAATTGGCTCAATTGATTGATTCATTTGATGTAGATCATTGTAATGAACATTTTTTGTGAAGGATTGAAAAGATCTTGAGTTCAATTGGGGTTTTAATTTGAAGGATTTTGGAATTTTGTTGAAATTGGGCATGTTGTGCTAGGCTTGGGTGTAGATTAGGCTAGGCTTGGGCTAAGTCAAAATTTATTATTGATAATGGTCAATAGGAATGTGATGAATAGTTTTCAACATGAATTAGGTGCCAAATTTTGGGTTAAGGCAATCAATTTGGTGAAATTTGGAGGCATAACCAATTTGGGGATTTTGACTTAGGTTAAAATTAAATTAAATTGAGGCTTTAACAAGTCCAATTTAAGGTCAAGTTTGATGTTTAATAATGTTATAAAGATTTTTCAACATAAATTGTGGCAAATTGAGTGGGTTATGGGTTTAATTGGGTGAGAATAGGTCTGTGGCCAAAATTGGGGCTTTGACCTAAATCAAACTTAGGCTCAAAGCATGGGGCAATTGAGCATGGATTTGGTTTAAATTGGTCGCAAGGTAGGTGAATTTAACTTTAGGATTGAAATTGGGGGAAATTGGGACAAATTTGATGGACATTTGAGGTAGATTTGGGGAGATTGGGCCTTTTTATGGTAATTTGGGGGTTTTGGACAAAGATGGTCAAATTGGCCAAATTTTGTCATGTGGTAGTTGAGAAAAATAAAATTAGAAATATTTGGAAGGTTTTAGGAATTTTTGGGATTTTTGGGAATTTTTTGAAAATTTGGGCTAAGGAGGGGTATTTTGGTAATTTGGCAATTTTTGGTGATTTTGTGTAATTTGGGAATTTTTAAAAGATTTGAAATGACTTTTGAATAAATTTGGGTATTTTGGGTAAATTTGGGAATTTTGGCCAAACTTAGGATTTCAAGGGTATTTAGGTAATTTGGGGGAGTTTAGGGGCAAAAGGCCAGGTTGGGTATCTTTGGCAGAATTGGGGAGCTAACCACCATAAATAAGCTATGGACCAATGGAAACCCGATTTGGGTCCTCTATGTACTGGTCTTAGCTAAACCCTAGCCTAGGGCCAGTGGGTTTAGGGGACCATCTACATGAGTCTCCCAAAGGATCAAGGGATCAAAGTCAAGGAATTTTAGGTTTAGGGTACTGAGTGATTGTGAGTGAGGTGATTGTAGTGAGTGCCTTAGCTCTAATCCAAAACCCAGGGTCAACCCTAAGGTCAAGCAATCCTATGGGAACTCTCCTTGAGCTCCCTCATAGTGACCCCATCTATTAAGTGCTAAAGGTTAGGACCAATATGTAGAGCTTCAAGTTGAATAAAGAGGAGTTTAGAATTTCTAATGGTGAGGGTTCCTTTTCTAGTTTTCTAAGAATAGTCAACAAAAAAGTCCTATAGTTAGACCTTATGCTACTAAAGAAGAAGAACTAGACCTCAACCAAAAGTGAGGTCAACAAATGGACCCCCAATAGGTGGGGTGTGTTAAGCAAGCACACTGCGCGTATTGGCGTTGACCGACAAGATCAATAAAACCAATACAAACTCCTAAGTCAATAGACCTAGAAGGAGGTGTAGAATTGTGTGTGTTATTTGTTTCTGCTAGGGAATTAGCAGATGAATATTTGATCGAAGTTAGGAAGTAGGAACTCTTGCTAGGGATTGGAGAGTTGGTTTTTGAGTTAACAGATTTTAAGTGTCCATAAAGGATGGGAATCAGTATGTAAGTGCTGACCCCGAATTGGGAATTGAAGTTTAGTTATTAATTTTAAAAGAGGGTCAAAAGTTAGGGACCGATCTCAAAAGAAGAGAGGAATCAAAAGTTAAGGACTAATTCAAAAATGAGAATCAAAAGTTAAGGATCAATCTCAAGAGAGGGTCGGAAGTTAAGGACCGACCTTAAAAAGAGCAAATAAGAAGTTAAGGACCGATTCAAAAATGATAATTGAAAGTTAATGATCAATCTCAGGAAAAGAGTCGGAAGTTGAGAACCAACCTCAAAGGAGTGAATCAGAAGTTAAGGACTTATTCGAATAATGAGAATTAAAAGTTAATGATCAATCTCAAAAGAGAATGTCTGAAGGTAAGGACCAACCTCAAAAGGAGTGAATCAGAAGTTAAGGACTGATTTGAAAATGAGAGTTAAAATTTAATGATCAATCTCAAAAAAGAGTGTCGGAAGGTGAGGACCGATCTTGAAAAGGAGTGAATCAGAAGTTAAGGACTGATTCGAAAATGAGAATTGAAAGTTAATGATCAATCTCAAAAGAGAGGATCGGAAGTTAAGGACAGATCTTGAAAGGGTGAATCAGAAGTTAGGGATTGATTCCAGGATAAGGATTGAAAGTTAATGATCAATCACAAAAGAGAGGATCAGAAGTTAAAGACCAATCTCAAAAAGAGAGAATCAGAAGTTAAGGACTGATTCAAAAATGAGAATTGGTGATGTTGAATCCAAAGATATGTGTCGTGTGCAAAAGTTGACATTATTGAAGAAGATTTGTGAAACTTTGTGAGGTTTTTTGTAGAACGTGAAACTCCATAGGGATGTTAAGAGAATTAGTGCAGACAAAGATAGTTGTGTTGTGCGAGCAAAGAGTAAGAGACCTCAAAATCTAGAGAATCAACTCAACAGATTTATTTTTTTTTTCTTGTTATTTTTATCATGTTTAATTTTCAAAATATGTTTCCAAAAATTTAATTTTAGTTGGTTGATTTTTCAAAAGAGATTTATTTTGTTGTTTGTTTGTTGGTTATTTTATTATTTATTTATTTATTATTTTATTATTATCATATTTTGTTGTTTCGTTCTTTGTTCATTGTAATTTTGAACCAACCTATGGTTCGTGGCTTTTATCCATCGCACAATTGGGGAAATTGAACAAATAGACAAATTCTTAAAAGAAACTTCATTAATCTACTCCAATAAATGTTACAGATCAAGTGTAGGCTAACATTTCAAAAAGTGCAATATGCTAACTGCATCGAAGTACATCTGAAATATCTTACAACAAGTACATATCATAGGCTTAGTATCTCTGATATATATCATATTTGTTGTAATGTAGTAAAGTGGAAAAAAATCCTTTGACTATCTGTTCCTGTTGTGATGAGCTTCTGATCGAGCAGACCTTCTAAGTCATGCTCCAGAACATAGTTCCCTTTGCATGTACTTAGAGGTACAACCCTCTCATAGCTCGTATGGTAGCAGCTCCTCCAGTTCTGGATCTAGCTGAAATCCGTACGGTATTTTATTGTCGTTCATCCTTTGGAAGGTCACAGACACCCTACGGTGTCGTACTCCTGGAACACAGTGCTTTGCGACGTCCGCTCCATTACCTTTAATAACTAGCACCGAACCAATAGGTAGTGGAATTTCAACAGCTCTGAATTCACTAGGGCCAATGATGTAAATTCTTTCCCAAATAAAATGCTTCTTTTACTCATGAATGAGACCGCGCAGAAAGGTTCTACGAAGTTATGGTGTTCTATATGTGAAGGAATGCAATCACCCTCATCGTAGATGTTGATAATGCAACTGTTAGGAATGCAGTTAGCACGCAGTATACTCCACCTGACCATTCTTTTAATCATCCACTTTATCATTGGCCGTAGTGGATCCATCTGATCATGTATGAGAATCCCAAGCGGATTCCCTTATCTATCATTTGTAAAGTTGTAGCAGCAGCCACACTGGATAGTAATTCTCCCTTTTCCTCACATCCATTTCCTCGGCTCAGAATAGGTCCTTTTCATAAGTAGGCCTGCTCGACCTCTATCCCTTAGGTCAAAAATGCAGTCAAGAATATTTTGTTCATCACTCTCTCAGAAGACCCTGGTGTATCATTCCAATCCTTCCAGTATGTTGATGAACCTCCCTTGTACCTCTTCATAGAATTCAAAATTTCTTTTGTTCACTTTCTTATTCTGTAATATTCTGTCGTGCTTATGATTGGCGGCTGTCGAGGAAGTTCCCTTATTTCAACGGTGGCGAGAACCCAAGCTAGTGCTGACTCTAGCTCTAACGGAATGTATGATTCTACGTTTGTCGAGACGTATGGCCCTGTACCCCTCAGAACATATGGCTCTGCATCCATTGGGACATATGGCTCTGCCTCTATCAGGTAATCAGCTGTCTGAGATCCATCATCTATAAAGGCATACTTCTCTAAGGTACTGTAGTGTTGTAGGTGCAATACATTGCTGTCCGGGCATTTTACGAATGCCTTAGTAGCCGACGATCCTGAGCATTGCAAGTAAGGTAACCAGTGCACAGAACATCTAAAGCTAGTGGTATTTCTGGCTCTGTAACAAACCTGGATTCATCATCTGTGGCAGGCAAGCTTGAAAAAGTTTCTCTCTTGTCTGGATCATAAATGTTCCCCTCAGGAATAGGGGTGATTAATTTTTCTGCCTCTTTTTGACTTCTTTTCTCCTCTCATAAGAAAGCCCTCTGCTTTCGGTGGCTAGCATTTCTGCGCTGTGTTCTTCTTAGCAAAGCGTCTGGCAATCTTTCATTATCAGCAGTGACCAGCCCCCAGTTGGCATAGTTATCATGGATGGTAGACGACTAGGCCCCTTCATTGGGTCTTATTGTACCATCACATCTTTCCTTTCAGAGATGCACTGTCTTTGGTGGTCAACCTTAACAGTGAGGGTAGCCATTCGTTTTCCTGTCGACTAACGACATTCATTAAAGGCCCCTCATAATCCATGCCGACTTGGTTAAATTCCATGTCGGAATCTATAGTGCCGCCCTGCGGTGCCATTTCTTCATTTAGTGTGAGATTCCAGCCATCTTTCAAGGCAAAAATCAGCCTCTGGCCTGACATTTCTCTGCAGACAATAGGAAAAATGTTAGTGGGCTGAAACCTAGCATGAACAAGAACAAAAAAAAGTATTTATTAAAGGAAATTTTAGTTTATTTTGGTGAGGAAGTCATTTATTTGTGTATGGATTTTGTTTTAATTTAGTAAAATATTAAGTTCAAAGGTAGAAAGGAGAGAAATTGAAATGTAATTTTTTTCAAAATTTATCATTATATTAAGGTTAATTTAATTACAAAAATTTTGGAGACGGTCATAGAATTTTGGCCACATAGATAACCCCAAAACAGTCAAAATTTCAAGAATTTCAAATCAAGTGGCATCAAGCAATGTCAAGTTGTGTAGTATGTCTTCAGGTATCGTCCGTTGATTGGTAGCATGGGTCTTTCACCCCGGAAGTCTACTAACTGGTAGGCTCATCCTAAATAGAGCTTTTCAACGACAAATGGTCCCTCCCAAGTTAGCTCAAATTTTCCACCTATCTTGCGGCATGCAAGAATAAGTCTTTTGAGTACAAGGACGAGGTCACCAACTTTGAATGTCCTTGAGCGGGTCAATTTATCATGAGATTGTACCATCTTGGCTTGATAAAGTTCCAAGTGTTGTTGTGCTTCAAGTCTTTTTCCTTCAAGACTCTCTAGTTCTTCAAGTCTGAGCTTCACACTTTCTTCTATTATGAGTTGGTTGGCAATTGTGACTCTAAGAGATGGCATCTGAATTTCTAACGGTAGCACGGCCTTGGACCCGTACACGAGCATGTAGGGCGTACACTGAGTGGGAGTCCTGAACGTCGTCCGGTAGGTCCACAAAGCTTCTAGCAATTTGTTGTGCCAATCCTATTTATTTTTATCCAATGTTTTCTTCATAATATGTACCAGTGTTTTGTTGAAGGCCTCAGCCAATCCATTTGCTCTGTGATAGTAAATTGTAGAGTATCTCCAATCTATCTCATTTCGTTTAACAAAATTGTTGATTTTGGTGCTTTTGAAAGCTATCCCATTCTCAGAAATTATTCTTCGAGGTACTCTAAAATAGTAGACGACTTGGCTTTTGAAGAACTGAAGAACGTGCTATGTCATAACCTCTCGTAGCAGCACTGCCTCTGCCCATTTGGAGAAATAATCTGTAGCGGCAAGTATAAACCTGTGTCCTTTGGAGGATGGAGGGTCTATCAGACCTATTATGTCTGTGCCCCTAACACTTGAATGGCCACAAGGCAATGGTTGGGTGTAGCACATTCGGAGGTTGGTGCAAGACCACCACATTTACCTAGCACTGGTGACATCTTTTGGTTGTATCTATACAGTCAGACATCATTGCTGGACAATAATATCCGAGTCTTTTGATCTTCATTTTCATCTTTGGCCTTGATTGGTGAGCGCCACATAATTCGGCATGTACTTCTTTAACAATATTTTGTGCCTCGGCTTTGCTTAGACACCTCAACCACATCTAATCAAATGATTTTCTATAAAGGACATTACCAATTAAGGCGTATGACATAGCCCTTTTCATAATGTGATGTGCTTCAAACTTGTCCTTTGGTAGTTTTCCAGTATGCAAATATTCATCAATGGCTTGCGTCAATCTTCGTTAATGTCTACAACCGCAATCATCATTTCCATTTCTTTCTCGAGCTTGTGTAGAGTTTCAAGGTCGATTTGAGACAGAACTTATCTTCCTTGTATTGTGATTTCAATGGAATCCTTTGGGGGACACGCTAGCTCCTTAGCAAGTTTTGCTAGAGCGTAAGCAAGGGCATTATCTCCCATATGACTCTGGTAGGAAGTCACATTGGGGATCTGTCATAGCAGCTTCATTGCATTCTGATGATATTCTGCTAATCTTAGTTTCAAAATTTTGTATTGTCCGGTGACTTGCTGGATGACGAGTTATGAGTCTCCATAGATGGCAATGTTTGTTATGCCCATTGAGATTGCCAACTCCAATCCGGTGATTAGGGCTTCATATTCTGCTTCATTGTTGGTGCACAACTCTGTCAGGTGGTATGAGAACCTCAACATAGCCTTACCTGGCATGATAAAGATCAAATCGATCCGTGCTTTTCCTGGTATGACTGTGCCTGATCCTTTTACTTTCCTGGCTGATGAAGCACCGTCAAAGTACATTTCCTAGCATTGTGCATTGGAGAATGCATTTTGTAGTATCTACTCATTTGGTAGTTCATCATTGAGAGAGGACCCAGCTGGCAGTGGGTGTGCAACAAGAAAGTCTGCTAAAACCCGTCCCTTGATAGCACGAAGGGGAACAAAAAGTTATATCAAATTGCAATAAGATCATTGACCATCTTGCTAGACATCCGGAGAGTGTTGGTCGAGTTATCAAATATTGCAATGGGTTAACTTTTGAGATTAGGGTAATCTTATGAGAGAGCACGTAATGTCTATGCTTTTGGGCAGTGAAAATTAACGCCAAACAATGCTTCTCAATAGGTGGATACCTTACTTCTGTAGGTATCAGATGATGACTCAAGTAGTAGAGTGCATTTTCTTTACCCTTGTCATTGACCTAGGCTAAGAGGGCTCCAAGAGGGTCGTCTAAGGTCGCGGTATAAAGTATCAACAGTTTCCTTGGGAATAGGGGCTGCCAAAACAGGAGGTGTCATTAAATATTGTTTAACATCCTCAAAGGCCCACTGACATTTCTCTTCCCAAATGAATTTGGCGTCCTTTTTAATTAATGTCAAGAAGGGCTGACACCTACCTGAGAGATTAGAAATAAAGCATCTCAGATATGCCAACTTACCTGGAAGGAACGTAGCTATTTCAAGGTTTTAGGAGGAGGCATTTCTAAGATAGCTTTAATCTTATCTGAGTCGATCTTGATTCCCCGGTGACGGAAAATGAATCCTAGAATCTTCCCAGAGGTAACGCCAAAGGCGCACTTTAAGGGATTCATTTTAAAATCATATCATCGTAATCGTTAGAACACGATCCTCAAATCGTACAAATACTTTATTTTTTATTTACTTTTGATGACCAAATCATCAACGTAGCATTCCACTTGATTGTGAATGAGATTATCACAAATCTTTGTCATTGCACGTTGGTATGTTGCCCCGACATTCTTTAGGCCGAACGACATCACTGTGTAGCAAAAAATTCCAATTGGTGTTCTGAAGGCTATGAGTGCTGCATCCTGGAGAGCCATCTTGATTTGGTTGTATCCTAAAGATACATCCATGAAGGAGAAAATTTCATGAGTTGAAGTGATATCCACCATCATTTCTAGTATTGGTGGTGGAAACTCATCTTTTGGACATGTCTTGTTCAAATCTCTGAAGTTGACACAAACACGTATTTGTCCATTTTTCTTCTTGACTGGAACAATGTTAGCCAAGCACGTGGGGTATTTCTCTTCTTTTATGAAGTTAGCATATATTAATTTCTTTATCTCGGCGATGACTTGTTGCTCTATTTCGAGGTGCATTCTTCTTGAAGCTTGTTTTACTAGGGTTATATTCTTTATCTACTCCGAGTTTATGAACTGCAACCTCAGCTGACAGTCCTGGCATTTCATCATAACTCCATGTAAAGCAATCTTTGAATTTTTTTAACAATTTGATCAATTATAAAGATTCTTCATCGTTGAGTAAAGAACTTATAAATGTTGGTCGGGGTTGCTTTTCAGTCCCGAGGTTGATTCCTTTCAACTCATCAATAGTTGACTTGATTTCTTCTTCAAATTCTAGCGGAGCATCTTTTAGCAGTTGATCAGTAGAGTCATCCTCTATGTCGAGGCAATCCTTTTCTAAATCACTAGTAACAACCATGAAAAATTTTGAATTATCTACTAGCCCGACTGTACCAAAATCGAGGCCCTCTTTTGAGTTGGGAGTTAGACTTTTAACACTCCATAACTTTTCAAAAAGTTGAAATTTATCTTTTGGCATTTGTTTTGGTAAGTGTCCCTATTGAATTAACTTTTGTACATAAGGTAAAAAGTAACCAAAAGGCAATTCCAATAATTTATTAGGATCATCATCCAAATTTAAATTATTTTCAAGATTGGTTGAAATAGAAGCACGGTAAAATTTGATCGAATTTGAACCAGCACTACAGACTTCCTTGACCTCTAAACTCTCGACCTTTTGAGGGAGGATTGGAGTAAGGGTCATAACATTCACATAGTGATTTATCCGATCATACATTGTCTCATATTCGCTTTTCTCGGCATCTTCTAAGCATATATCGCATTGAGGTTTCTTCTATTTTGTCATCATTATTTCATCTTTGGAACTATCCTTATCACTAATGTTGATGGTTGACCTAGTCCGTTCAACGATTAAGTTGGTTCTTCCCCATCCACTTCCCCGGCCTCGACCTTGGGTGCACGAACTAAAAGAACCTCCACCAATTTGTTGCAAAAGAGTGGTGGAAGTTCGCTGAGGCCGAGTTGAATGACCCTTCCATTGTACTTCTTCTGAATTTTTACTTTTGTTTGTCATAGTTTCATGAGAGAAAATAGTTTTCTTTGGAGGCGCAAGGTAGGCAGCATCTTCATGATTGCCAACTTTATGAACTGAAAACGGTTGTAGATCTCCTTTGATGCAATGTTCTTGTCCTTCTTTGTAGCACTTAATGCTTTGGTGTAGAGATGAGATGTAAAGTGTTCAGTTGTGGTCGGCGGTACCAAGCAACAAATCTTCATCTGTTAAGGTTACCCCAGGCTGTTCTTTTAATGAACAAACTTCATCGGAGGATGTGCTGACCAACTGAGTTAAGCAAATCTCTGGGTCAAGCAAGGCTGTAACCAAAGCTTCTCTCATCTCCTTTAACAGGATCAGTCGTAGATGCTTAATCGGGCTGGTAGCTTCCTAAGATGAGCAAGCACGTTGTAATCTACTTTATGTGGTCCTCCAATTTTCACTTGGTTGTGTGGTTCTTCCACTGGTGGGGGTGGAGGTAGTTCTTCTCGAGTTACTATTTATTTTTCTTTTGTCTGTTGGAGCTTTTCTTGGGGGTAACACTCTCCCGCTCCTTAGGTTTACTTCTATAATTTCTTCTTCTTGAGATAACATTGTTGAATCTTCTGGTGCTACTTCTTTGTCGAAAAGATCTAAGTTGATAGCAAGCAGTGCATTGTGGTGTTCGAGGATTAGTTCCTCACTCCCGGTGCTATCGTAGCTGGTATCATTGATGTCTTCTTCAGTCTTGTTAGCGAGTTCATCAAACTTAAGTACGATTTGAGGATCATTGTGGAAATTAAGATTGATGCTAGATTGGTCATTATTGATTACTTCATCACTAGAAATAGTTAAAACGTAGCCAAAATCACAATCATTATATTCATAAGTCCCCAAAGGGGCAAAAAAATAATCATACAAAGTCAGGGGTTCGAGAATTTTCTTCCTCGAATCTGAGATAACCTATCTAGTAGATGCAGCCCCTATCCTACCCCCCATGCTATCAATCTTCATAGTGGTAGTGTTCTTCTTTTTCTTTTTCTTTGACAACGACGACTCTTATGGTGGAATCTTCATCTCGGGCTTGATAGGCTAAAGATTTTGAACGGAGGCTTGTTTTGATGCATTATGGATTTGATTCAATATTTTCTTGGATGATTTACTCCAAACTTCATTCCATTCATCTTTTTTGATATATGCATAAATTTATTTTGATGAATCTTGTATTTTGTTTAGGACCCTCTTGAGCTTGTCCCAAGTCGTACTCCATCCCTCTTCTCTAGTATATGGATCAATCGGAGAAATTGGCTCAGTTGAAATCATATTTATGGAACATTTTTTAGGTTCCCTTAAATATTCTTTCGGAGTTGTTATATTTTCTTCTTTGAGATTTTTCTCGAGCCAATCCTTAAAGATGAAACATTTTTTTATAGTGTGCCCCAACAATCTGTGGTATGGGCAATAATTTGATTCATCTTTCTTATCAACTTCTTCGAGCTTCTTTGGATCAGTAGTTTGAACTCAGGCTTCTTCATCAGACTTTTGAACCTTTTGGACACGGTTTCATCTTTAAAAAAATACATCATTTTTTGTCATTCTGCCATAGATATTCTCTTATTCTTTATTAGAGATGATCCTCCTTGAGGCGGTTGCTGGTTAGACTGGCTATTCTATTTCTCAGTCTGCTTTGATGAAGATTGACGAGGATTTTCTGCATATATCTTCATTGGTTGTTTTCCCTTGGTGACAGTCACTACTATTCCTGACTTCTTTTCAAACACTCTGGTTGCCTTGGACTTCTTTTATGAATCCATATGTTTAATTTCTTCTTGAAGACTGCCAGTCTTGTTGAGTAGCTTCTTGAAGGATTTGATGGTGAGTCCCTTGAGCATGAAAGCTATTGGGCCATGAATCTTTTTGAGTAAGATCTTAATCCCAATTTTTTTAATGTAAGGATTTATGAAGTTGACACCACTACAGCGCCAAAAACTTGATCCTTGTATGAAAAGTAAGTTGTGTCAAATATATATAATTATAGGTAATTAATAATGGGATTCTACGCAAGTATATGTATCGTTATCAATTAATAATGGACTTTCTATTTAATATGCAAGTATAATAATTACATAACTATTAGAAAAATAGAAATGCAACTTTTTAATAATAACTACTAATCTACTAACTATGTTTATCTAATAAGGATTTCTTATGTGAAAAAGCATCCCTACCACTACAATGAAATTCTGGTGAAATGAGATGAGATAAATGTTTATAATATGTATTGTGCCAAATATGAGCAATTTTAATTCTCTACCCTGATACAGTGCATAAAAAATCATTGGTTAATCTTAGGTTTAGTCCCTAATTCCGTGGCTAGACTAGGAGGATATCGGCTCCCACTCCAAAGCTCCCACTTCCCTTCACCTGAAGGCTAACTCTCGCTTTAGCTTTTAAACATTAAGACCAAATTGGGAATTTTAGTTTATCGCCCTAAATATTCTCCAATTCTACACCCAACAAAGAATATTTCCCTATTTATTTGCACTTAATTTCATGAATGACTTTCTCCTTCATGAAATCAAATGTGATCCTCACTCTGTAGTAGAACGCATACACCATTTCTCGGATCATATCTTTCACAACATATTTTAACAAATCAAATGGACAAATTGAAAAGTAAATTAAGTTCGAAGTTGAAAAATCATTACAATTTATTTTATATTTTAATTATGGCACATTCATATTACCTCTTCATTTCTCCATATCTCAAAGTAGAGGGAAAGATAGAGGAAACTACTCAGACTTTATGAGAAAGATACGACAAAACATAAATTTCATATATAAAAAAAAGTTCATACAACACTAAATAAACAAACAAACTTATCTTGAACTCTTTCTCAAAGTAAATCCTTTGTAGCTTTTTCTTAGAAATGCAAGAAAAAGAACTCTCTCACTTTTCTCCTTCTTGAACACTCTTACAGAAAGTTTCACACTAAATCTCACCACAAAAACTCTAAAGTATGAAAGAAAAATTGCTAATTGACTCCAATATGTGGTAGAATGAAGATGGATTATAAAAATGTAGCGTGATGGAATGTTGTGGAGCAAGAAATGAACATAGAGGTGCCCCTTTTTTGATGAAATTTGGCCCCAAATAAAGCCCAAGGTCAGTTCTCCAAGAGGTGCCTCCAAAAACTCTTCAAAAATCTTCCAAAGACATCAAGCCTTCTAGAATAGAGTCTGAACCGCCTTCAGCGCCATCGACGCTAGTTTGGCACCATCGGCGCTGAGTAAGAATCCTCTGGCTTTCAATTGTTCTGCGCCGTCGATGCTGACCTTGGTGCTGACGGCGCTGAGTATTTCCTCAAAAACGTCAATTTGATTCCAAATTTCATCCTTTTTTGTTTCATTTTTGCTTTAAGCCCTAAAAATCAACAACTTGCAAGAAAAAATCAAAATACCTTCCATTAAAGTGAAATATCACCAAAAATAGGTATAAAATATGGGTCTAAAAATGCATATATTTTTAGTGTATCAAAATCCCCCAAACTTACATGTTACTTATCCTCAAGTAACTTCTCTACTACATAAAAATATGACTTATGGTAAAGAATTTAACTTTTAGACTTCCATATTTAGTTCTCTAAACATAATAGTTTAACTTAAGAAAACTTCAAAACAACTCTAGTTAATACTAAAGGTGTAAGGATATTCAATAATTAAGTCTAAGGTTTCTGATCATCTATTCTTTTCAAGAGAAATTGTAATTTATTATATTAAAGTCACTTAGGATATTCATATGAAAAAGAACTTCATAAAACTTTATTAATAATTAAGTTATTCAAATCAAAAGTTTAGAAAAATGTGTCCAAGTCTTTGTCCTTAAGTTGATTCAAGTGAAGCCAATTTTTAATTAGGCATCTCCTCAAGCTTCTCCCCACATCTTTTCTTTTTCTTTTCTTTTTCTTTTCTTTTTCTTTTTTATGTGAGGATTATTAATCTGGATAGCCTTTAATAATTTTGAACTTCATTATCCTCTTCTTAAAGTTAAAAACTTTTTACATTTCTTCACTTAACAAATTTATATTAACTTACGATTTCATAAAGTTTAAAATTCTTTTCTCTTTTTAATGAATCTTTTAAGATTTTTAATACTTCAAAAATACAAATTTCTTTACTTAAAATAGAAAAACATAGTCTTATTCTCTTTTACCAAATATCTTATCCCCTAGGATTAACCTTTATTATTCAAAATTTTTACTTAAGTTTATTATATATTTAGAAACATAAATATAGTTATCTCAAGTTAACCCCTAATATCAAAGGTCATGTTAAATTTAAAATTTTGAAAATATAGTT